>QOCX01001768.1:0-28703 GCA_005959815.1 Sarcophaga bullata | reverse complement strand
TTTTTTTTATATATTATTTTATAAATAAATGTATTAATGAAAATATAATAATAAACTAATAATAAAAAATAGACAAAATATAATATTACATATTTAAAAATACATATTTTCTTTGTTTGGTGGAAAAGTCTTATAATTTCGTATTATTTGAAACATTAAATTGACA
Source organism: Sarcophaga bullata (assembly GCA_005959815.1). Classification (NCBI taxonomy): domain Eukaryota; kingdom Metazoa; phylum Arthropoda; class Insecta; order Diptera; family Sarcophagidae; genus Sarcophaga; species Sarcophaga bullata. The sequence goes on along the minus strand of QOCX01001768.1, from coordinate 28,537 downwards.
CAAATGTACTTTATTAATTAAAGATACAAAAAAAAAAAAAAGAAAAACAAACTTAAATTGCTAATGGAGCTTTAATCAATATTGTAGATTTGTGTGAATTTAATATATGGTAATATACATATAATCGTTGTTCTTTTTTTTTTGCATTCTTTTTGTTTGTTTAATTTTTTTTCTAATTCAATACTTTAACGAATATATTAATTGAAGGCGAGGAGTTCTCTTATTATATTAAACATTTGAAAGGAAAGAACTTGAAAATTCAAATTTATTACAATTAGGGTGTTTAATATATGTAAATTTCTTTGTTTTTGTGTTGCTTTACGTATTAGTGGATTTGGGCAATTTTTTTTTATACGAGGAGACAAATTAACGTGTAAATAAAAATATTAGTAAAATAATAAACTAGTCTAGAGACTGTGACTAGACACAATTCTACAAAAACAAAAAATGTTTTCTTAAAAATAAACATATTCCTGCAATGTGTTGAAATTGTTTTTTCTAAACTATACTCTCACGGTCTCTCGGTGATCCGCTGATATCACTAAAGCCGGGAACTCCTCGCACGGCACTTGGAATTATGCCCACCTTTCTTAGGGAGGCTTCACTGGACTTTCTACCATTACCATGAAAAAAACTAACTAAACGATGTAAAATTGACGATGAGTTGCCGGAATCACCGGTAGTATTATTGCGTGAGGTTTTTTTTCCTGCTGCCTTGTTCGAACTGCTTGCTTGGCGTCCATCGATGTCTTCAGCATAGCTTACACTGTTGCCAGTATGATGTTCTATGTTTTCAAAGGAGTGCCATCGTTTTGCCGTCTCCATTGCTGTGGGTGAGGTGAGCGAAGCTTGCCGTTGTAACAAAGGTGACTGTACGTCTTCTTCAATAGTCATACCGCCATTGCAATTGTTGTTTAGATGCTTATAGGGTAACATAGAAACGCCAGGGCCAATACTGGCTCCACCAATGGAGTAGCCGCCACCACTACGACGTCTGTTAAGAAGCGCGGAACCGACCGGCACAATAGTGGCTGAATTGCGAGCATTTATGTCCCCATTATCTCGTAACATTAGCAGACCCACATCATCGCCTTCATATTCTTCCAAGGCAGGTACATTGTTCGTTTCATTTATGGCATCATTGTAACTTTGGCCCTGTACGGCATCTTCATCGGCTTCGCCGTTCGGATTATCCGTTATTAGTGAGACTCCTGCGTCCAAGGATCTCGAGTTGTTTTTACTTAATTTTGATGGTGGCAGTATCTTAGGCTCGTGACGCTTACGCATTTGGAAGGGTATGGGATCGAGGGATATGGCTTCACGTAGATTATGATGAGCAATCACAGAACTTCCTAATATAATACCACTTCCATACATATCCTGAGTAAAGTTGTTGGGTGAGTTGACAATTCGATGCGGACGCACCATGGCCAAAGGTTTATGCGAGGGACTAGCTAGACGCGATGAGCTAAAGGCTGCTCCTATGCTACCATTGACACCCACGCCATTATTATCACAGTTAATTTCGGAATGCTCCAAAGTGCTATGCGATGCATGTAACGCCTCCGTTGCATTATCGGAGTTAACTACACCGCCACTGTTACTTATACCAGCACCACCTCCAACACCACCACCACTACCACGACCACCACTGCCCATGTATTCGGGTATACTATTGCCTTGAAAATTACCCACACCGTTAGCTGGAGATCTTTCATAGCGCTTAATAGACAACCGAGGTGATTCTCGTTGTACCTGATAAGTTGAACCTTGAAGGCTATAATTTGATTCTACATCAGCACGCGGTACACTACTTTGACGCCGTGATCCAGCACCTGCATAGTGCATCCCCACTATACTTGGTTGTCTGGAATCCGAATTCAATTTTGGACTCTTGCGTGGACGGCAAAACAGAGGTGGCGGCAAATCTGTCATATCAATCTCCTTTTTCTGAATGGCCTTTTCAGTTGCGCCTATCAGCCAGTACGTGACTACCTCACCCTTACCCTTCATCTTAACCAAACCACGTTTTTCGGTTATATAACCTTCCAACTTATCTAAGGCTTCTTTACATTTGCCAGAGATATGGATTTTTAAAGCCTCTCCGTTTGACTCCATGCGAGAAGCCGTATTAACTGTATCGCCAAAAAGGCAATAACGTGGCATTGTTAGGCCCACGACACCCGCTACGACTGGGCCAGTGTGCATGCCAATACGAAGTTTTAAGGTTTCATTCGGCCTATGGGCAATTCTATGTTGTTTCACAGCCTGCAATAGTTCCAAAGACATTGAAGCAATTTCGCCAGCATGTCTGTCGCCGTTTTTAATGGGTAAACCCGAAACGACCATATAAGCATCACCAATAGTTTCCACTTTGTAAACATCGTATCCGCGTATAATACGATCAAACACCGTATAGAGATCATTAAGAAAATTAACCACCTGCAGGGGAGTGCTTTCGGCCGACATGGCGGTAAAACCAACAATGTCACTGAAGTATATTGTTACCTAATAAAACAAAAAACAAAATTTAAATTAATACATAAATACTACATGACTTTCACTAACCAAATCATATGAGACTGGTTCGACACCTAAGCCCATTGTAAGTTTTTCGGCAACTGATTGCGGCAGCATGCGATGCAAGAGGTCTTCAGTTTTTCGCTTTTCTTCACATAACAGGCGAGTTCGTTCGGTGACTATGTCTTCTAAGTTATTGGCATATTTTTCCATCATTTCCATCATTTGATCCATAATGTTTTTCGTTTTTCCGCCGCGCATTTTCTTCAGACGAGTTCTAGAAAATAAACACAAACATTTTTCGAATTCTACATAATAACATACAAGTTAATATGTATAACTACCGAATAGTGGGAAAATCAGGTCTTGATTCGGGATCTTCATGCCAGCACTCAGTTATGCAACTGAGAACGTAGTCAGGACACAATTCACCTTCAATAATGCATTCCAATTCGGGTCGAAAAGGCTCATTACCTTTTATAGGCTCCTTTTTAACCAAATCGACAATTTCCTTTGGCTCATATAGTGTTTGGCCAAATGGACCTTTTCGACTAAATATTTCATACATTATAATGGCAAAGGCATATACATCTCCTTTTTGCGATCCATACAGATGAGAGTTTCTCAAGAGTTCGGGTGCTTTCCAAAATTGATCTATAACAACAGACAGAATACGGACACAATAATAAAAACTCTTTATACGTATATGTGTGTGCATAGAGTATTTTTAATAATGTTTTTGACATACTTCTGTAGTGTTGATGTTCTCCAATCGATTCACTTTCTGCACAGTGTCTTAGATCATGTAGACCAAAATCCGTTACTTGTAGCATCCATCTTGAAGTGACCACACAATTCGAAGACTTGAGATTACCGTGATACACCAGTTGTGAATCGTGTATATATATCATACCCTGCGAAATATAACGGTATATATTTAATAACAAATAAACTGCATTCACACATAAAAATTGAAATTAATTGTTTACCTTAATGAGATCATGTATGAGAGAAGCTATAAATAGATCATCCAATTTGATATCTTCATTTTCAATGATGTCGTACAGACTGCCCTTGGCACAATAATCGGTGACTAGTAAAATACGCATAGGCTCTACACAGGCACCAATGAAACTATTCACGTTATCATGGCGTAGTTCACGCAGCAATCTCATCTCTTTCATTATTTCCCGTGACATATCCTTTTTGCGTGGAAACTTTAATTCCTTTATACGAACAACAGCACCACGTAAGCGGGCCGTTGAAGTAAAAACCTGGTTGGAGCATCGCGAACCATACGATTGGGCACTAACCAAACTTAGCTGAAATAAATCAAAAATATTGGATTTGTATTTTCCCCTGTTACATATGGCAACACACATTTTTAAAATAAAATCGATAACAATAATCTTATGAATATTGACAGGGAATAAAAAAATATTTTGATGTTTTTTTTTAAGTATTTCGTTAAACAACATACATACATAAAAACAGAAGAAGAAAAAAAAGAAATCTAATTACTAAGAGAAGCAACAAATATCGCTGGAGAAATGGCAGCACTTCGATCCACACACCACAATGACACGCTTAAGGATCTTTTAATGTATAGGCAAGATGATGACTTGGAGTTTATACCCGAAGATCCCACGGAGGAATTAATAGTTACAATTACGGGTGAAGTGAAGAAATTTACTTCAAATGAAACATTGCTAACGCTACTCAACTTCATTTGTCCCAAATGTAATATTAACTGTGGCACTCAAGCCATGTGGAAACAACATATGGTTACCAGCACAACTTCCCGCGTAGCCCTTATCGTATTGGAAATATAACATGCAAATTGTGTCCCTTCCGCTACAGTGATACACAAAGTCTTGATACTATGTACCATCACTTTCCCAAGCACATGACCAATAAACATTATGTTTTGTGTACGATATGTGGGCTGGTTTTCACTTCTCCCATAGATGGTGAATATCATATATTTTCTTATCATCGAATTACGAACAAAAAGACTTTCTTCTTAAGATTATGTTACAAATGCAACAACTTGATTGTATATAAGCTTGAATTAACGGATAAAATTATTGATTGTCATAACTTGACTTTGTGTCAAAAGTGTGAACAAAGATTTGTGATTCAATAAAAAGTAGTTTGTAAATAAAATATAATAATTTAAATATTTATGAAAAATGAGGAAAAAAATAGATATGTTTACCTTACTAGGGGATGATACAATATCGTTGCCAGAATAACCTTTTATTTCGGATATGTCTATCTTCCATAGAAGTCCTTCTATTTCTAGTTCTATTTTCCATTTACGATAGATACTCATAGTTACAACGCCGGCACAAAATAGCAGCAAACCCAATATACCTGCTGCCACTAGGGATGTTATATGGCGATCATCTTTCTTACACAATTCATTGGCAAATCCGCACATGGGTTCATCGAATGGTCTGTCACCGCCCGAAGGCCAATCCACACGCATAGAACCGTTTATAAGTTTGTATTCCTAGCAAATACATAGTAAATGTTTAGATAAAGTCAATCAGTATACAAGTAAAGAAAACAATTTGTTATTCCAATACCATATAATAATATAAATAACAAAATAACGAATAAGTGAGTGTGAATTTCAAACAAAACAAAAACAAAGAAAAAAAAAGAAAAAAATTAAATAAATAAATAAATAAAATAATAAAATAAAATTAATAATAATCAATGAGTAGATGAAGAAATAAACAAGAACAAAAAATGACGACTCACTCACTGGAATATCAGATCCTTGTTGAAAATGAGCCACAGGTACCATATGAAAATTACATGACAAATTCTCGCGATACGAATACTTAAACGGTTTATAGGCCAAAACCGAGAAATTGCCTTCAGAGTCTCCATTATTATCGATCTTAATAGTAGCGCCTGTAACACCTGTTTAACAGAAGAAATAGAAATTATTGATTATAAACAGTTTAGGCCGATAAAATTTGTATTTTTTTTTTGTTTTGTTTTGTTTTACTTTTATAGCTTCCATTCTTAATTATAGTCTCAATTATTCTACTGCCATCTCTAGCTATATTGTAAATTTCTTCATCCGTTAATGTTTGTGAGTTCTTGTAGCATTACGCAATAATTCATCCAAAGCCCAGGCATACAACATGGCTGAATCATAGAGGTAGGCTGCGTATATAGACACAAACTTTATGTTTTCAATAAATCATTACCATGCACCATGCCATTTGTTGTTGTTGTTATTGTTGTATCATCATACATCAATCATCATTGTTTTTAATGTCAATGAAGGATCATAAAAGGGAATTAAAAGAAAGAGAAGAAGAAACAAAAATTTAAAAGATTCCTATAAAAAGTATGTTTCACACTAACAACCTAATAATATAAGAAATGAAGGTTTCAACTACCAATGCAATTGTACACACATCAAAGACAGAAGGGAATATGTTGTACAATGATAACGCATACAATGGAGAACACACTTAGTCCTTGAAATTTAAACGAGAAAAACCAGAATGCAAAGTTAAAAAAACTAAACTTTTTTCAGGGGGGATGGAAAACGCGTAAACTATCAAAGTAATGAAACACAAAATAGAAAGAAAAGAAAAATAAAAAATATAAATGTAATTTATGGCCAATCAAGCAATTACACATATTTGCTGCAAAATTAATAAAAGCCAATTCATTTATTAATTTTTTCTTCTTTTTAACTTTAACGAATATCATACTCAAATATGTAGGTGTAATGCCATTGAACAAATAGGAGAATAAAAACTTTGTGTACTTAGCAAATAAAAATGATGTGCCCCTAATATTTAACATACAATTTTATATGCTTGGCCTATTTTTATTTTAAGTATGATAGATATGTAACTTACCTTAATAAAATTATTGTTTAAAAATATGTGTGGCAATGTAAATTTAAACGGTTCCATTAAATTGTAATCTCTCACTTTGGCGGTAAAATTTTCATAGCTATCCGTGGGCGGAGTAGATGCCACCACTAATAGACTTCTGGCACGTTGTATTAGACTCTCCGTTTCGCCACAACTTTGCATATGTTCAATGTGCTCCGGTTTACGCAAATATTTTTCGGCTTCTCTAATGTGAAGTGATGTTTGTATGACTAAATTACATAACACATATCATATCTTATCACTATGGCTGATATACTTACTTCGGCGTATAGGTCATCATGTCGACAAATATCACCATGTATTCACCTTTGGAAAATAAATTGGCTGTATCCATGGAAGCCATAAATTCTACTAAAGATTTGCACGGCCCAAAAATACATAGATGCGGGTGCGATTCATTGTGTTTTGCACTATCTGTTAATTCACAAACGAAATGAGCGGACGGTTATATATTTAAAATAAAGAAACGAAACCAGTACGACAACAGGCCAACATTTCTTCACAGCATTTGGCCATATTATCAATAAATGACTCCTTATGATTTATGGTCATATTTTTTTTCTGCGCCTCCTGCTTAAGTAAATCGGCTACCATACTCCAGCTTTCTTCGTGTAATATGGAAAATTTTTTCCAACCATAATAGCGTAATAAAGATATGACCGATTTAATAACCTATTAAACGCACACACATAATAATTTATTATAATTATTAACTGATTAATATATACGAGTATATGCGTATGTAAATAAATAAGTTACCTGTGTATCAGGCGGTTCTGTACGTGCAAATGTGGGTATAGAAGAGTGGGGTATAGAAGAGGCACGTTTTCAGGACATTTCTGAAATATAAATTTATATATAAAAACAATCCTTTGAAAATACCAACATACAAGCAATATCGTTTATTTTTAACAGTGTATTTGCATATTATTATTATTATTATATATACATACATGTGTTATACAATACAATCGGATTATTTGGAATTTTTATGGAATATCTCATAACATCTAAAACCTGCAGACACATACACGTGATATAAATTTGAAATATGTACATATACTGAGAATTCTGTAAGAATGTATCCCCCACGTCGATTGTCATACTTCAATTGACTTCGATACTTAATAATAGATACTTGATGATAGAAGTACTTAAAACTTGACAATACTTGAAATAAAATTGGGGAAAAAAACTTACTTGTTTAGACATTAATGCATAGAGTCTGTCAAGTTGTAATTTATTTTTCTTCTGCAAATGGCTTCAATTCCTCTCAAGAACTATAAAATATATTCATCAAGCACTGGTAATTAAAATTGATCGCGTATAACATAAAAAATTTGATTCGAATGGCTTTGTGCAAGATATAAAACCACACGGGCATATTTCTAACTTCCAGTAATGCAATGGAAAATATTACAGAAGCTCAGTATTGATCGACAAAATCGACAGTCATTAATAATCCATTGAAGAATAAACAGATGATTACTATTTTAATGCGATAATTTGCAAAACCGTATATGATTGCCTATTTAACAACAATATGGTACTAGTAGAAACGTCGTATACTCCATCTAATGGAATAACATCTCTTTAGTTTGTTACTAAATTAAAAATCCTATTATGAAATTCTAATCCGTTATTTGAAATTTCGTCTTTGAATCTCATCACTCTTTCAATTGGTTTCAAGTTTCTGTCAAATACCAAAAGATATTCTGTCACATACACTGACATTGAAATACTTTTTAAAGAAACTGATTTTTCTTTCCACACAAAAAAGTAAATGGTGTAGAAAAATTTTTTCTATCTGAAGGGAATAAATAATTTTAAGGCTGCTACATTGATTATGATACAGACATATGTGTGTGTATGTATGTGTAATGTGCATGTGTATATACGTAAAGGAATTAATAAATGCAAGGAAACATTCTTAAAAATTGTATAAAGAGTTATATCAATTAAAAAAAATTATTTATTGAAAAAGAAAATATTATATACATATACGTATGTATATATGTACATTGAATACTTACATAGGATATCATTGGAATGTTACGACTCTGTGTGAATTGGTCTACATAGCAATGGCCTCGGGACCGAATATCATGGCAATGCCGTCACAAATCATTTCGTTATGGTTTAGTGGCTAAAACGGTATCACCTTTGGTATCGTTCCAGCGCAGTTTTAACGAGACATGCGCAGTAAAATTTGTGTCGTTATTGATCTATACATAGTAATAAATATAATATGAAATTAACTTTTAATATATAATCTCTTATGGAATACGTAAATAGGTAACATTTTAAATTTGTTTTTATTTTTACCTCATCCAAGGCCATAGTAAGAGCTCCGGATATAGCTAGACCTTGCTTATCTTTGAGCTCACCCGTTAAGGCGGTTAGATAGCCGACATTGATAATAGTGCGATTGTTCTTATCGCGCTCCACTATTAGACCCGGGACCAGTATCGCTGCCACCGAGAGCAATTGTAAGATTATAAAGGGCCACCGATTCATGGCCCCTTAGGCCGGGGCCGATCAGCGCGATACCTATGAGTAGCAGTGTTTTTTTACTGTAAATAAAATCAACAACAAAAAAAAACAAAACGTATGAGTAATTTCTTCTTCTATGTTAAACGTATTATATTAATCATACGCCTAAGGGTTTGGTTGTTTATAATAACATGAGACATATGGTGCGTATTATTATTGTATCTTAAACATATCACTCATTCGAGCTTTATTCGCATATGCTATGCATACATACTCGTAATAATAAAATCCGTTTAAAAATTTTATACTTTCGAATATTATTATTCGGATAAAAGCTTGATTACACTTTACATTTGCTTAAATTAAAATGATAACAAAACATTTTTTCAAAGTGAGTTTTATTTATCCAGAAATTTATAAATATTGAGATCTTAAACTAACATCCAGTAGGGCTCTTTAAATTTAAATGTCTGTGGACTCGCTAGGTACAACGACTCCGGTGGTAAGAAATTATATCCAATACACGTACATATAGAAAGGTTGACTATGGTAGACTTTTTGCACTAGATTTCTTTAATTAATTCCCTCTGTGGATTTGATAAGTTTGGTTGTTAGGTAGATCTCTTTAGATAGATTATAATACATCCGCTCTACATGGTAAGAAATTATATTCCATACATGAAACGGTTTTAGTATATTCTATTCCAGACGGTATAGAGTTGTTTAACTGATATTCTGTGGATTTGTTAAATTGGGGGCATCAGCTTTGGTGGTAAGAAAAGATATTTCATAAATCGAAGGTTGACTATGGTAGATTTGATTGACCATAGAAACAAACCATTGAATTAAATCTGTTAAATTTTCGAGCGAAGTTTGAGCAACTACAGCTCCAGTTTGATGTCCATGCTGGTGGGAGTCAAAAAAGGACACCACGTTATTGGTAAAGTCAATAACAAACACGGTCGTACGACTATCTGCTATTATGGCAGCAAATAGGTTTCTCGATGTAGAATTATTTTTCGGCTGTTTAAAGAGTTGAATACCAAAGTTCAAAACTTTAGTTATACGCTGCGGTACTGTTACTTTGTACGTTTCTTTCTGTGGATTGGCAGTTAAATGAGTGTAGAACCATTCCTGTAAATCAAATTGAATATTTTCTTGGCCAGTCAAAGCTGTTATGGCTTCAGGTATATTCAAATTGGGAGTTCTTTTTCTAAAATTTTCCTCATCAGCTTTAAACAAACGCGAATACACGATATTGCCTTGATTCATAGCATCAGCAAATATTTCTACAGCTCGTGGAGGTAACTTTTGTGTTGTTGCACGAAATAAATGCTCTTTGGACATTTTATCTGCCAGCAAAAGGGAAATTAATGTCGGAATTTGTACCGCTGTTGCGATATTCACCGTAACGTGATTGGCAAAAGTCTTGTGGAAACCACCATATATTTACATTGTAGTGTTTTTCATAGTCGCCATGCCAAGTCTAATAAAACTTGGTCAAATTTTTTGCTCCCCGGATGCAGTTTGATTGTGGATTACATGCTCCAATTTTTATTACAGGAAATTTAGAAAAAAAAAAACTGAATTATTTTTTTTTGTGGAGAAAATTATTTAATTTAGAAAAAGGAAAAATTTGTATAAAAGACAACAGAAAATTTTGATTATTTGTAATTCATAATGAATTGAGAAATAAAAACAAAAGTCAGTTTTGTAACTCTCACAACAGTGTTGATTTCATTTATCATATTTGTTTGAAACAAATTAAAACAGATATGAAAAAAAAAAATAATCATTGCCATAAAGACCTGCATGAATATGAATGTATGCTGAATCAAATGCATACGTTGTTGCAGGCAGTGAATGTGATAAAAAGAAATGTGTCATATCGTTAGCATACATTTCAAAGGATGACTTATATATGGTTTTGTTGTTTACATTTCGTGATGAGAGCAAAATGTTTGACCTTTAAAAGCTAAAATGAAGATATTAACTACAGAATTTCGGAGGCACATATATTTTCATATCTTTATGCTACGTACGCCATACATACTCACTTCTCCTCATATTCTCAGTGAAAGAGCACAAACATGTGAATGAAACTAATTTTCAATTAAAAAGTGACAAAGAAAACACAATACAAGCACCAGATTCACACATACGCATGCAGACTGTATATGTTACACATATTGTAAAGTTTTTATATTACGCAACACATGCGTAAGAAACTTTCCCTCCTTTTCTTTAAATATTCTCACACATACACACATAGTCAAGTTTTCATAATATGCTCAATCATATGGCTGCATGTCATTGTTTCAGTCTCTGGCATGTGAACAGTTTCACATTTTATTTTTTGCTTTGTGAGCAGAGAAGAAAACAAAAAGAAACGTATGAAATGATTCTGGCAATGAAAATAACTGAAATTAAGTTAAAACATTTGACATTCATCCCTTATGAAAAGAGAAGAAACCTAAAGAAATTTTAAATACCAACCATAAGTAAACTTAATAGAAGAAATATGGCAAAACAGTGTGACAAATAATAAAAGATGCAATTCAGTTGTAAAAAAGTAAATTTTTTTTGTTATTATTTGGATTTAAGAAATCAATCAATTGCCATATATCTCAGTTTTGCATTATCCATTGAGAAGATATATTTAACTTTTTTGCCTTATAATTTTCTTTTCGGTTCTAACATTTTACATTCAATTATAAGAAAAGAAAAAATGTTTCTTTCTATCCTAGAGTTTAAATTTAAAAAATGTGATTAAATACTGATTAGGTTACTTTTTATCATTAGAAATGATAAGACTTATAAACGATAAGAGAAACTAAAAATAGATTTAAACAAATCAAACAAAGTATGTACATTGTACTATATATATATGTATATATGTATGTATATGCTGACAGAGAAAAACAAAATACGAGATGATAATAAATGTTTATAACTTACAAGAACGTAAAAATCAAGTCTTTAAAGGGGCGGTGATATGCATGATTTATAGAAACAAACAACAATTTACTACAACGGATTTGTTTTTCAATTTATAAAATATTTTTTTTTTAAATATTGTTTTTAAAATTGTTTTACTCAAAGGTTTTTGTATGCAAAGTTACGTGCACGTATATTTGATTCACGAAGAAGGAAGAGTAACCTTTCCTTGTTCTTGTTGTTGTTGGTTTTATTCTAAACATTTCTTTTTTATGGTTCTTGTTATCCTTTTATTTCATATTTGGATATCGTATGATTATTATTACGTATTGAGAAGTTACTACGTGACAAAGATGTGTGATTTAACCCCGTAAATAATTCTGAAGCTGTGTAAAATATACCAGAAAATAGAGAATAATAATCTGCCTTAAACGTACGATTAATTGCGATTAAATCTATTTTTAAGAAGTTATATGATGCGAATCCAATAATTTGAATTTAGTAAGAAAACAGGATAAAGAGACACAGGGTGAGACTATAATGTATCATCGTCCGCTTTGTTTATGGGTATTCAACGCCTTAACTTTCTTTCAGAGAAATTTTACAAGCATTTGAAAGCATGTATTCTTAACATAAATGTTTGCTGGGATATAACGACATATGTATATAAGTCTGCATGAGAACTTATGCATTTAAAATTAAAATAAAAGAAGAAAACAGAAAATAAAAACATAGGCCAACTAAGCAATGCAGTGCAAATGAAAAACAAAGTCATAAACAATAGATATAGAGAAGCAAAAAAAAAAAAGAGAAAATTAAAATAAATAAAAACAAAAACTTTTTTCATTAAGAAACGTGATAAACTGACCAATGAAGAACCTCTACATATTGTGGACTTATAGTTGTTGGTTATTAGCCAGAAATAACGAAATCTTAAACAACCCTACAGTAAAAACTTCTACTATATTGAAATATCCAATTCATACATTTATTTAAATGCGCTCCTTATTAGTAATATTGAAACAATTATTATGAAACAAAAACAGAAACAAAAAAAAAACCAATGAGATTTAAAAATAAAATCGCGCTTACCATTTTATTTCATAAAATGAAATTCCCATATCAATTCAAACTTTTGCGGTTGCATTTGAAGAATAATTTTTTTTATGATTATTTGTGGTTATAGAAATCACATACATATGTGTGTTCATATGAATGCATGTATGTATGTCCATATGTTTTGATATGTTAAATATTATATTTTATATTAAAATATTAAATATCATAAGAACAAATTTTTCCAATTTTAAATTTTTTTTTGAAAAATATTAAAAGGAATACAGTTTTGTTAACCACAAGCACAGACGAGGATTGTTATTTAAATTTTGCTTAAAGTCAGCGTGTAGTCAGATCTTTAGAAAATAATTTCTGTTGCTATTGATTTATTGTTTTTGTTTGAAAAAACAATTATGCACTCATAACTGTTACTGTTTTTAATATAAGTAAATAAAGAATAACCTTTATGACAGAAGTTTATGCTTAAAAATTAGTAAAAACAAAGATATTTTTAAATATTTTTATTTATATTTATGTCAAAGCAATCAGCTCTATTGTCAAAGCAATCAGCAGGCTGATTTCAAAAGCTAGTAAAAAAATATATTTTAGTTAAAAAAATTTTTATGGTTGTTTTTTTTTATAAATTTTTTTTTTTACAAAGTTTTGTAACTTTTTTGTAAATATTTCGGAAAATATTATTTTCCATTTCTTTTAAGAAATAATAGAAATACTTGATTGGCTTGAATTTGACAGAAATAAAAATATAAAACGTATAAATGGGAGGCTCTATAAAGGTGTGAATATTTTTCTCAGACTAAAAATAATAAAATAAAAAATAATAAAAAAAAACAATATTTACACTTCTTATCACCAAATTCTATTATAAACGATTATTATTGTCATTAAAAATTAGCAACAGCAAGGAAAAAAAAACGAGTTTTCAACGATATATTTTTATTTCAGAAAAATTTATTTATTGAAAAATAAAAAAAAAAAGACCATGTCTTTTTATCATTAGTAATAATTCTAAGAAATCACTAGGTGAGTCTGATAATTGATCATAATCAAATTGACAAAAAAAAATTTGTCTAAATAATTAGCTGAAAATATTTTTGCTTACATATACTCGTTCATGTAGGTTTTTATATTTCTATTACTCTATTGATAAAATTTATTAATAATTAACAATTTTTCTACATTTTATTTTTTTTATTATTGTTACTTTTAGTTTGTTGTGTACTGGTCTTGAATTTTCTCTGGATTAATATCAGCTTAGCGATCCACGAAAAGAATCTCTACATAAGTACATACATATGTATTTATACTGGTACTCATAAATGTGAACGTATGTAAATGTTGTAGAAATTGTTTTTGTTATTTGTTTTGTATTGTTGTTGTTATTTGCTGTCGTATATGATTTTACTATTTGATTGCTCTACTCTCATAGCTGTGACGACGTCGTCTGGTTGTTGTAACGTGCTTACAAAGCAATAGTTATACTTAATTTTGTTGTAGTTGAGTTTTTTTTTTTGTTATTTTTGTTGTTGTTAAGTCTATAAATAAATTATAAAAAACAACAAAAACCAGCTATAAAATAAAAATAAACTTTAAAATCTAAAAATAGCTTTAACCAGCCAACCAACCAACCAACCAACGAACTAACCAACTAGACAACCAGCCAAACAACGAGTCAACCAAACAACGGCGAACGATCGTTACAAAGTTGTGTAACTACTTCTAAAATTACAATAACAAAAACAACAATAATCGTAAACAAAAGCAGCATTAACAACGGCAGCTATAGCGGTAGCAGCACCATTGAAAACCTAACTAATACAAATAAAGATTGTGATTTGCTCCAAGCAAAATACACAGACCTAAGTATGATCGATAAAAATAAATTAAAGTGGTTAATACGATTGGCAAGAAGGAGGTCTTAAGTCATTACGTTAAGCCTGCTTGTCTTCACCAACCACAAATTCTATAAAAATCTGTAGCTTGTACTCATTATCTTCTATTCGTTCAGTCTACACCTCACGAAGATGAGTTATACCTTGGGACCTCGAGCTATATTTCCTCGCTTGTTTGGTCCTCACCAAATGTCCTGTATTTATCATTTACACCATTGCCAGTATAATTGAGATGTAAATGTAATGCGAAATATATCGAGAGTCACGTTCATTAGTGTACTCAAGTCGCTCTTATTCAAGACTTAAAATACTCATCGTTTTCCCCTCGTTAATAATGGCTTGAAAAAATTACTTCGTTTGATACGCAACATGTAAATGAAGAACATTTTCCACAATCAATATGACATTAAAAATGAAAATAAAACTACAAAAGACGTCGCTAGATGCTGTCGTATGTCTCTACTAACAATTCTTCTCGTATTTACATTTCAAACACTTTGTATATTTGAATATTTGCATCCGACTTTTTCTCAAGTGTAGGCAGGCACTTAAGTCTAGTGCTCTACAGATGCAGACAATTCTATGTTTTATATACAATAGATTTAGATTTATATCTGTATGTGCGTTTTTTATGTATGAATGTATGTATGTATGTATGTATGAATGTATTTAAAGTATAAATAAACATAAGAAGTCATATGAAAATATATAAATAATATAATTTAGTGAGTCGTATTCAATATGAGAATAAATGGTGGGATGCCTGATATTAAATACTTTATTTCTTTTTTTGAATTACTATGTTTCTAAGCGCAATTTTTATATTCAATTTGTTTTTTTTCAATCGTACTTTAAATAAATAAAATACATACTTATACATATATAACAATATTGTATAAAATAGCGATTATTTTTAAATGGAGCTGTCAAATGTAATTTAAAACAAAAAACTGAATGAAGAATCAACAAATCAATTTTTAAAATGTTTTTTTTTTTTAATAGACGAATACAGTATCTTTTCATTGTACAAAAAAATAGTGCTTATTAAAGGGCATTTTCAATTTCAGACACATTTTAGAAGTAAGCTTCAGCCAATTTATGTATAAAAATATGAGAGAACTTCAATAATATTCAATCAAATTTTAGATCAATTTTAGGTAGATGCTAACAAATATACAAATAAATTGCGGGCATATAACATCCTTTAATTGCCAGCCATAACAAAAATCCTGATGGTTAAGTGTATGCCAATTGGCATGAGGCTTTTAGTTGATCTTCTCTTCTTCATACTTCCTACCTACGCTACTACCTACCTATCTAAGTTGAAACAAAAACTTACGCAGCTGTAAAGTTTAAAGTGAATTAAAATTTATTTATAATATTTTAAATAATTATCGTATCCGAATTGGGTTAAACGATTACAAACCAGAAAATGTTATAAAAGCTTATGTTATTTTTCTTTCTTTTCGATAGATTAAATCATTGTTTTATAATTATTTGAATATAACTTAAAGGATTCATGATGTAAGCCATTAGTTGCAATTGAATATTTTAATTGTGAAAAATAAAAACAATTCAATACCAGGCCTTTTAGTAAAAGTACATACATACGTACAATGTACATAATTGTATGGATTTTATGTATGTATTAAATCAATAAATTGATACTTTTTTATTTGCAGACATAATTATTTCATTTGATTCTATCAGCAAATGGTCCCTTGCTTGTTATTATTTTGTTAATACCTCTGTAATAATGTTGCAAGTTTATATCGGCTTACGGCCATGTTTGTAATTACTTCGTTTGAGTAAGCGTAGTGTATATGCCATGTGTACCAAAACCTATTAAATAATCCTTGTCACACAAAAACCAGTTATCAGCTCAGGAATATTTATCCACATTTAAATTTATGTGGAATCATATAAAAAAGTACGATTTTTTTGTTGTGTTACTTGCAACAACATTTCAATTAAAATTACCAGAGGATCTATTTTTCAAACATAAAAACATTTTAAACAAAATAAAAGATTGCTAAAAAAAAAACGAACTCAAATATTCGCAGGAAGCTTCGAATTTCGAGCACCTCTCTCCTTAACAATTTGCGCTAAAGATAGACGCTCATGTCTACAAGCAGTTTTTGGTTTTCAGTTAAGCTTTTTTCTTTTTTTTTTTTTTTGCATTATTCCCTACAATGGTTAATCAGGACAACTCCAACCGTCCATATGACGATGGTGGTGAGACGTCAAAGCTGATGCTATTGCTTTGACTGGTACAAATCGTTGTTAAAATGAAAGTGAAATTGCAAAACAGTTCAATACTCGTCCAGATTTTTGCCATGTTTTTAAAGTGGAAATGTGTTATTATGGTCAGAATATGATCAAGCGTTTATGCACCACATCGGCAAACAAGATGACGACAACAACAACGACACATGGCCATGGTGATGCCGGTGGCATTGCACGCCTTATACCTGATGGCATGAAGTAAAACAAAAAACGAAAACGTTTAAATAAAAATTGTAGTCACTGCCATTTATGGGCTTTTCACAGTGACAAGGTTGCAATGTACAAATGGAAACTAGTGTTACTAATCATGGGAAGAAAATCAAAAGGATTAGTTAGCTCCAATAATTGGTTTGCTGGGTTGTATTCTACTATATTATAGTCCGAAAGACGGACAGACGTATTGAAACAACATCACTTCCGTGCTTTATTTTTACATTTTTCTGTCATCATAACTTGCATGTCCGGTTTATCTCTTACAAAAATTCAACTGAATTCAACTGAAACTAAAAGGTACAAGTATTTTGATTTTAAACTACTGCTGCTGTTACTGAACTCAACTATCAAATGTCTTGATAAAATTGGAAACATGTAACATAAATGCCAATATAGGGTAGAAGAAAGTGTCTTTTATTTTTATATCAAATAAAGCTTAACATGTTCAAACAAGCAGACTTTATTCCAACATTTTTGACGATTGACACTTCCTTGATTGAATTTTCAGGGCAAAGAAAACATTAAATTCTTGACAAATTGCTTTAATTCACAAAAAAAAAATGTGTATCACGAATAATTTACTCACTGAAGTAGGTTTTATGAAGTCAAATACGATGGAGAACTCGATAGCATTAGAATTAATACTTAACATTAACATTTGATGTCAAATGATTGGTGCTATGCCGACACTTCTAGGCAATACCTGACTATAGTAGAAGAGTTATTTGATCATTTTCTCCTATTTCCATATGTTATTATCATTAAAAGTTCAGTTACCGTACGATCTCTTTTGTAGTCCTCTCAAACTGAAATCTATTAACCACAATACAAAAACTTTGCCAATTAAATGAATACNTTGTTTTGTAGTCCTCTCAAACTGAAATCTATTAACCACAATACAAAAACTTTGCCAATTAAATGAATACCAAATTATTTCTCATATTCATGGATAAGAACACACTCTATCCTTGCATACTTAATAAAAAATTTAGTAGTAAAGCGCATCCTCCTAATGTTTCAAAATTGCCCAATGTTATGCGTTTAAACAAAATTCGTTAAAACAATCATCTTTTTGTGTAGCGTCCTACAAAAATTTTAAGAAACCAACGATATTTACAGCCAAACGTACATAAAAGTACTCAAAATTGTATTCATTATATAAACGCACGTTTACACAGACACACAATAAACACTTTTAGTACTGCAGAATGTGGCAAATGTCATGCTAAGCACGTGCCTGATTAACTTTTCTGATCTTAGAATGAATAGAAACCAAGCTAGAGACAGTTATTGAGACAAAAAAAAAAAAAAAAAAGATACAAATACTGGCCATACAAATGCTGGCAATCATTTTCATTATTCATCATCATGAATTTGTAAGTGCAATAACTTTATCTCATTAAAAACTATGCTTTTACGTCAAACAGAACGCATATTGACTATTAGCTTGGACTTACAAAGAAATTTAAAACAATATCTTCACAATAGTGTTTGGAAGTATTTGAAAGGAATTTTCTTTCCATTGCCAAAGAATTTTTATGAGTGTAAAGTTTTGTTTAGCTAAAGAACTACAGACACTTTTTCATAAGCTATAATTATAAAACACACTCGTGGCCCTACTGTCACAAATTCATATTCTTATGAAAATGATAGTTGGCGAGCTAAAATAAATAAAAAAGGATTCTATTTTTCATAACCAAGAATAATAGAAACTCTTATTGTGGTGTTTAATTTTTCTTTTCGTCTTTCCGAAAACCAAAAAAGCTAAATTAAAAAAGTTTACATAGTTGGTATATTTTGTTTTTATTTTTATAAAATATTTAAAATTCGCTCTGTCCGCCTTCAAATACCTGCAGGTAATTGTTGGTCTTGCGTCTGTTAGGCCGCATTTGCTGTTACTATAATCGTTATACGACTATACAATACGGTAGACACTGCATGGTCATAACATAATCTGATGATTTGCAACATTGTATTTAAAATTGCCTAATGTCGACGAAAACTTGTGGTAAAAAAACACACACAAAAAATGGTCAGACAAGAAAGTACGTGATAAACGTTATTAAAATATAAATTTTATAAGCCGTAACCGCCAGAGTTGGTAAACTTATGCTATCAAGAAAACAAAAAAGTACCGAACGATAAAAGTGTCTCACAAAATGACTCTTTTAATAGAAAGCACCATCATAAACAATTTTCTTTATTTGACATCAATTTATTAAATGAATTTCTATATTTTAGAAAAATCTTTTCACTCGTATCTGCATTCTACTAGACAGAGCAGGCAGATTTACTGAGATAGTTTTCGTAGATTTATTGATAATCATTCAAAATTGATGTTCATTTGTGCAGTTCTCTACATAGAGGGTTCTCCTCAAGAGGTTGTAAATTGTTAGATAGAAGGAATATTACACACACGAACTACAGAAACATACGAACGGAATGGAATAATAAGGGCTTATCACCCCTAATGTGGACTAATCCTATCTACTCCGTTAATAGGGCCAGAACCTTTACATAGAGCCGAAACAAAAATATATACTCCATCAAAGGCAAGATAAAAGGATTCTTGGTAGAGAAAATCAAAATTTTGTTTAGAGAAAATCAAAACGATTCCGGAATAATCTGAGGTTAGTAACAGGTCTCTTGAAAAGGCACTCGTCTCAATTTGTCATGCAGGTTCGTTGATAATGTGATCGAATCATCCGAACATATTCTTACATAAAAAACGTTGGGTAGGAATTATCAAAAAAATCAGTTTTATCTCTGGTGTATAATCTGTAACTGTATCAGCTGTTAAGAGTACCTACAGATTTGTAAACAAAACATGGAGGAGCAACTAAAAAACGAGGAGAGTGAGAGAGAGAAAGAGACTGAGTGATAAAGAATGAGAGAGACTAGTATAAATAATGCATTTTATACGATATTTATTTCTAGTTTCTTTTACATGTAAATCAGAGTGTAATGTGTTAGTAAATCGTGCTTACACTCATAGTATGTTTATTTATTTACGTGTTCTGCTTTGTTTGTGTGTTTTTGCTGGTTATTTGTCTGCTGCATGATTACTTTTAAGTGTGGCGCCACATGTGGGCGCATTTAAGTATTTCCCCACGGTCTATTTTTAGAAAAAAAAATCCAGTTTTGGAAACAAATTAAAACAAACAACAACAATAGTAACAATAAAAAAAAATACAAAACTTTTGTAAAAAACCAAAGCATTCTGTAAAAAATAAAACTGCACGCCAAAGCATTCCAACACGTTTTGTCTTTTAAAATTTGTTTATGTCTGCTGTTGCTTTGATGTAAAAAATTAATAAGAAAAAAAAACTTTAAAACACAATAAAATATAATAAAACGAAACGAAGCAAATAAACATAAACAAAAAGAAGTATAAAAAACTAAAGCACTGCTGCTTTTTGTACATATTTCATTTAGTATGTATACATTTGAATTTGAATAAAACTATAATTTTTTTTAATGAAAAAGAAAAAAATTAAACAGCAACAGCAACAACAATATAAAAAAATGCAAATAAAAATAAAACATTATTGTTATTAATAAACACCTGCAAAAAACCAGATCAACAACTTCAGCCAACAGCACAGCAGCAGACATGTTCGCTCGTCTTTGTCTTCGTCTTCGTTTTGATGACCAACGTTTAAGACGATCAGATGCATGTGCCATAAAAAGCCATCATTACGATTATGATGACTTAATGTTCATAAATTATTCGAATATTCTATTAAGGGAGAAAGTATGCTATACAATATTACAGATGAGATCATTGGTCCTTGTAATCAAGAATTAAATGGTTGTAACGGTTTAACCTTCTCGATGGTATTTAGAAATCAGAAAAGTGTATCACTTCATCTTTACGTAATAAAAACAGCAATATAGCGTTAATTTCGCCTAAGTGAAGCAATAAAAAAGGCAACATGTGAATGAAAATTTGGTTCTTAATCTACTTCCAATCCTTAGGACAATGCACTCTATTAACTGAGGATTTAAACATCTACTAAATGGACATTTAAACTGTAGTTTTAAATTTTTAGAAATGATTTATGGACGAAAAAAGTGATAACCACTTATTAAGAAGCTCTAATCTTTATAAAGTTTCATTTGATATAAATTGCCTATACTTTTAAATACATCCGAAGATACTTCACTGAACTGAAAGTGTAATTCCTATTGCAAGGCAGTAAGGCATCTGCTATTGTGACATTCATACAATCAGACATACTACGTACACTCATCCAACCATCAACCGTCCACATACAGATGCAACCAGTTTTCATTTGATTGCAATTTAGAGTGAATATGAGACTGTGTAGTTTGTGGTGGTGGCACTTTGATGGTGGCAACAAGAGTATCGTGCGCTTATTTTTTGTGTTCAGATAGACAACGAGGCGCAACTGAAATTTAATTTTTTTATAGAGTGTCAATATATAACTGAAACTTGTTGGATGCTTAAATTAAATTCAAAAACGTAAAAAAAATCTGAAAAAAGAGACAAAAAATGCGAATCAAAATAAAATTGATTAGATACCACAGCTGGTCAAACAGCTTAGAAAACTAGCTAAAGTAATTTATCTATTACTACCACTGCTGACCAATCAAGCAGCTAGCCATTTGGATACATGATCAACTGAGCGACCAAGCGTACAACCATTCAAGCATTCAAGCCAAAATAATTACCCTGTCACCCGCTCTTAAATGCTTGCTGCACATATGCATACATACATACGAAATATACAAGTTAAACATCTTGTAATGAACACGACAACGATATCCAGTGTAGTTTTTCTAACACCTCCACCTCTTCTCACAACCCCATTTTTGCCTGTTACTATTTTACGCTCTAAACGAAAGCTGTGGTTATTGCATATTAATAATAAAAAAAGACCGCCTTTTAAGTTGTTGTAGTTGTAGTCGTTGTTGTAGTTGTTGCATACCAGCAGTAAATTGTTCAATCAATTAAAAATGATTCATTAACCAACAAATTTATTGCAAATGGCCTTCATATGAATTCCCAGAAAATTTACACATTTGCAATTGTATAGAAAAAAAAAAACAAATTTTGTTCCATTTATTTCAAAGACGTACGAATATATAATATAGGGACATATGCACATATGTACATACATACATGTGTATGTGAAAAGTCCTGATAAAGGACACATATAGCAACTCGACGTTAAAACACGATCAAGTAACCACACACAATCAATAAATAAACATGCATTAATTTGATTAATGGTTCCATTGATAAAATAGACTATGTTCAGAAGTAGAAAAAACTCAATATTTCATTTAAACAGGCAGCCATTTGTACAGTAGTTTTAATAGATAAATAGAAATTTTGAGATAAATTGAAGTACAGTAGGATTTTAGTAATAGATATTCTCTTTGGAATGAAGCCATCGAGACAATGTTCCATAAAAAAGCATTACACTTGCTTAAACGGACATTCTTATGCGCAAAAGCGGAAATAAGTTGAGAAACTTATTTCAACTTATTTTAAAGACGAAAATTCAAAATTGCTTGATCGGAAACAAAGTACTTTCCCTGTGCCACAATAGACAAGTGGGTTTTCGAATTAGTTTAGTTGGGAGTCTTTTACACTACACTGCTAGAATAATTAAAACATGCAGATAAGAAAAACAACTTTTTAAACCTCATATATTTTGTTTTTTTTAAAGATGCATTTAAATAATTAATTAATCATTTTTATTTCATTAACTGTTAATTTGCACGCTATTTATATTACTTGTAGTAAAATCTAAATAAATAGTAAATAACATGTTTCGTACCTATTTATTCCTGTATCAATACAATTCTTGTCTGTTTCTTAAAAAAAAACACAATTTCCAACATTTTTAATACAACATTGAGCCAAAAAATTTTGTTTAAAAAAAAAACAAAAATAAAATTAATGCTGCGGTAATTCAATTTTTCTTTTTTTTTAATTTAGTTAATATTAATTTAGGCGCCATTTTGTTTTTGTTTTACCGTTGCCTCAATTTAATATCTATCTGTACGTCGTCATTTCGTAGTAGAAATAAAAATTGTTTTGTTTTTAAATGCTTCAAATATTTTTTATTTGCAATTGTTGTTTATTTACTGTATGTAGGTATGAATGTACGTACAGACATTTAATTTAAAATGCATTGCAATAGTATTTAACCAATTAAATATTATTTTTATTCATTTCAAATACCCAAACATTCTCATAATACAACTATCATACACATACATAACTAAATATCATATGTATGTGTTTTTTGTGTAATTGTGAGCGTACAGTTCCTGTTCGGGCCGTTGACTGGCGCTGTACATATATCATTGATATTTTCTAATTTTTGATTCTCTTAAAATAAGGGTATCCTGTAACAACAAAAACAATAACAAGAGAAACAAAACATTAATTAACAACATCAAGTTCTTTTGTACATTTTTCAATTTGCCGTACTTTTTTTAGATGGCGCTCAATTGTTATGGTTTTGTTGTAGTTATTGTCGTTCGTTTATTACAATTCAACTTTGTCTTATTTTTTTATTGTTTTTGTATCTCTTTTTATTGTAGTTGTTATTCATGATTTGTTTCTTTATCGTTTTTTGTTTTTGTTTCTTTTTTTTTGTGTTTTTTCTTACAAATAAAACAGACAAGATCATTGTTTGGTTTGGTTATTTCAAGATTATCGTTTTGGTTATTTGAAATTCGCGCTCACTCACTCGTACACGACGATACGATCCAAGGCCATTTAAAAATACGTTCAGCTAAAAATACATTTTTTTTGTAAAGAGAGGGAAAAAGTAACATTTCTGTCGCCGCTACATTGTGTGGCGTAAATACTATTGAATACAGGAGAGTGAAGAAAATCTTTATTTGTGTGAATTCTACACACAGATATAAAAGCAAATGCAAGATATTGTTGTATATTCATATTTTGTTTTTGTGGCACCCACCAACCAGACAATGACAACAACAACATCAATAAGCAGAATCTCAAAAGATTGCAGTCTATAAAAAAAATTGGTATTTTTTCTGTGAGATATGCAAACAAAATAAAATAAACAAAAAATAACAAAATCTCATACAACATGTATTATGTACTGTAACTTAAGGTGGCCATAGAGTGAATTTGGGAAAAAAGTCTTGAATGTTATATTTAAATGTATTTTGATTGTGAACAATCTCTTGTTAGAAATGGTCACCCCATTTTTAATCGACAATTTAAAAGAACTTTTGAATGTGTTAGGTTCGGCACAAAATAAAAAATCATATGAAAAAACACTACACTACGTAAAAAATAAGCTTCAAATTAATATACAGGTACTATAAACAAACCGTACACAATAATCACATACATACATATACAATGCCATGAACGTTTACGTCAAGACACTAATACATCTACCAGAGGCATAGAGAGAATACTACTGTATAAAAAAATATAGTAAAATAAAAAAAAAAACATCGTATTTATTTGTTGACAATAAAAAAAAAGAGTTGAACTGTAAGTAAACAATAAAATGCTAAAGAGATGATATGGTGCAATAAAAAAAAGAGAAAAATAAATTAAAATGTAAGAGAGCAAATTGCAATAAAAATAATGTTTAAAAAAACAAACAAACAAACAAATTATTAATTAATTACTAAATAGAAAGTATGTAAATAATTTGAATAGAAAATCGTGTGTAAAATAAACATTCATAGAATGAATAACTTAATGAAAAGAGTGTACAAATGTAAATAATTTAATGGAACATAATGTGTGAAATCAGCATGAACGGATTAATTAATTAATTAATAACTTAAATCTTAAGTGTTAAAAGACAAAATAGATAATAAAAAGTCCTACCATTATGTTTTTATTGATTACATATATACATATGCGTTATTTAAAGGTGGGGTGTGTAAACCGAAATTTAATTGATTTTAAATAAATACAAAGAAATGTAAATAAGAAATGGTTTCTATCCATACAAAATAACAATTATAACAACTACTTACTGTATTGATAAAAATAATTCGGGAGTACATGCATAGTACTCTCTTACACATACATACACAAATTTATATTCGTTTTGTATTTTATTTGTGTGCATATGTTGTTGTGCAAAAGGCATCTAAATTAATATTTATGGCTTAATAACTGCACTTGACACCAAACAATGGCACAACGTGTACAAATCCATACTACTATCTGATGTAATGTGTGTATATGTATTATGTATGTGTTAAAAAAAATAATAATAATAATATCAGCAATTGTACGAGTGTTTGTTTGTATATATGAAAAAGAGTGTTTATTTTTTCAGCCTGTACGACAATTAAAGGTAAACAAAACACAAAACTGAAAATGAAAAATTGCAAATGGACAACAACAGTTATTTCTGTTTTATTCTCTTTTGGTTTATAGCCTGCATTATTATTGGCAACAACATGTGACAGAAAGTAACCCAAGCAACTAAACAATCGAAAATTTTATAAATTCATGAATTCTTTAGTTAATTACAAACCTCCATTAATTATTAAATAAAAATAATAAATGACAAGGCTTTCGGAAATAAAAAATGTGAATATAGAATTTTACATTACAGATTTATATAATAATGAGCATTTTGAATACATGCATATTAATTAATTTATTGCATTTATTGCATTTAATCCTTTGCAAAAAACTTTGTTTTTAGAAAACGCAGCAGACATGCGAATCAAATATTTTCTATGGAATGGACTACCGGCTAAGATAGTAAGTAATGATAACTGAAAAACATAAACATACTCTGTCTTTTCCTCACATAATATTTCCTATATAGTTAATAGAACATTTCTGTAGCCTTAATAAAAGATACAATTTTTAAACAAGTTTGGTAGGTAGGAGTCCTGCAACATATATAGTTTCGTATACGTACATATGTACATACGTTAATGCATTGCCAACATATCACCATTATTACCTCAATATATTTTTATTAAATTACTAAACTTATGCTTTATAAATCCAATCCTAAACATAAACTTCATACAGATATTTCCCACTGAGCAATGAGGATCTAATAAGGAATTGTTTTTAAATGGAAATTTAATCATTCCTTCGTACACAGTCTGTGTCTTGCTGTGTCAATAACTGTCAATTCTTAGGAAATAGAAAAGCCATAGGAATTCAATTATGCTCTAATAATTCAAATAATTATAAGAGTTTGATAAAGGCTAATTAATTGTCATTAAATATTTCTATTATTTTTTGTTTGTTTTAATTTATCATCAGTCTTATCTTTTAAATAATTCACATATTAGGTTGTAAAGAACTATTCAACTGTCAAAATGAGCAAACATACATGACAAACGGTTTTTAATTAATAGCTTGGCTAATAAATAGAACACCCGGCAAAATAAAAAAAAAGATAAATACAATACGAAAAAAAACAAATTAATAAAGAAAAAAATAATAATATATAGGAATTATAAGTAATTGTATAATTCTTTACAAAACGTTTATTAAATGCTTTTGAAAGCTTAAAATAATTAAAACAAAATTGAAAAAACATGTGTGTGAGTAACATTCTATTAATCCAATGCTAAATGGGATTGAAGTAAGATGTTCAAAATTCAAATAGCAACACCTAAATACGATCGATGTTTGTAACTGATTTAAAACTATAGTTTATCTAAATAATATTAGAATAACAATAGCATGGCAAAAAATGATAATTAATTATCAAAAAAATACAAAAAAAGGAAAACAAATTCAATAATGACTTGTTAAATGTTATGATTATAGTCAAAGTATTATTGGCATATTTGTTTATGCAAAATACGATTTTTTTTTGTCTCTTTTCAACTTTTCTATGTTTTAAGTTATGTTATGTGTAAATCGTTTTGGTATAATTATTAAAATTGATTTGAATTAATACTGGTAGTCTATAATTTATTTAATTTATGCAAACAGATTATAATTAAATGGTTTTTTAGCTAGGGAAAGTGATCTAAACTAAATAAAGATATTTTCGTGATAAATTACATATTTCATCAATTTAAAAAAAAAACAACTAACACAAAAAAATCAATATTATTTAGTTAAGGATCCACAACCACCGCATATCGTTTAAAATGTTGAAAAATTTATTTTTTTTCTCATTCTTCAGTGGTTTATTTACTATTAATTTTTGTTTTGTTTTGTATAAATGTCACCGCAAGAAAATTTATTATGCAATAAAAACAAAATTATATTTTTATTAAAATTAATAACATTACGTATGTTTGGTTATATTAGCACCAGCAGTATGTATTAAAAAAAAGAACACTGGCTTATATACGAGAGTGAAAATACGTTTCAATTGATTTTCCGAAAGGACATTTTATTTTTTTGTATTTTTATACTCACATGGTGTTATTGTGATCGATAGCAGCAGTTGTTGTTGTAAATTTTAATTTTTTAAAAAACCAAATACCATACTGATTCATTTATCCATAACTGTAACCAAAAGAAAACAAAACAACAACTTTTATTTGCTTGTAAAATATAAAAAAATACATAAGATACACTAAACTTTTAATATTATAAACTTATATGCGGTGCATAAATTAGTTATTTTAATTAATAAATTTAATATTTGCGTTGTTATGATCAAATGTTGTAATAAACTCGAACAGAAACAGTTCGTTTTCGCTGTGTCTATACGTGAAACTTAAGTTGAATTGATTTTATGAAGATAATTAAGAATTTAAGTCAAAAAGATGTAGACCTTCTTTAGAACATTTTTACTCTTTATCTTTAATTTCATTGAGTACACCCTATAAAGTTTTACTCCTTGCAATCACAATTGTCTCCACCATAAAAAGAGTAACTCAGTAACTCTATTCATTTATATTAAGTCTCGTTGGTTCGGTTCAGGGGTATGTGAAGAAGGTAGCTGCCAACCAATGGTTTATTGAAATTACGATACCTCCTAATGAACTTTATTTTGGACTTGTTTCTCATTATCCTCACTATAGTCTCAAATGGTCTGATCCTTACTATAATTTGCAAAGGACTTACATCCAACAGAGCTTGAAATTGTTACATTTGCTAACCTCTGTATCTTGTCCCACCTCATTTGATAAAACATAAATTTATTTCACAAAAAAAATTACATACACTCGAAATCAATATTCAATGGTCGTCCCATTTTTTTTTCTTTTTTT
>QOCX01001767.1:9737-22399 GCA_005959815.1 Sarcophaga bullata | reverse complement strand
GACTGTCTGAGTCGCTTCATCGGAAGCTCTGACTGCACTAGGGGAGAATGTGGAACTGTGATATCACAATGGCCCTTGCATGTAGCCCAAGTGTGTCCTCTTATAACTCCATCCACTTCTACCTACCTAACTACCAGGNATGTAGCCCAAGTGTGTCCACTGATAGCTTGAGTTATTTTCTCTAACTTCGTACGATTTTTTCATATCTTCCATATCTAGAAGTCATCAAACCTTGTTTGGCTGGAAATAGCAACAGAAACATATTTTTCCCATTTAATTAATTCTGTGGACGATTCATTATAGGCTTACAATAATAGCATTTCCCTGCAGTTACTTTTCGACGTAGTCTTGTAGGTTGTGTGTTGTCTTGTTAGATGTGAGGCCAGGGTTCAAGTTCAAAAGTTCAGCAAAATTTTTTTTGCAAAAATCTTTAAACCTTCTAAGGGAATGAGAAATAATTGCCTTATTTCTAATAAAATGAGCAACATATGTTAAAAAGTTAAAAACTCCAGCGTTTCTTGTTTCTTTAATGACATGAGTTGTGTTGAAAAAAAATCCTCAAAAATTTAAATCCTTTTGATGTCCTTAGCAGGCATAATAAATCAAAAACCCTTATTTACAAGCTTAATGAATAATTTCCTTTTATATTTAACAGAAATTAGCGTAAAACTCATTGATTTTTATCTGCCGTTTCATTATAAAACAGCAAATGCAGTATGAAATTCCTTTCCTTTAACAAAAGAAAACAGGGNAACAAAAGAAAACAGGGCCCCTGTCAATAAAATATTTTGGGACAATCAAACGGAAAAAAAAAGAACAACTTCAAAAAGATTTGCAAAAAAACATTTTTTTTGTTGTTTTTGTTGTTGTTTAGCAAAATTGTAAGCCACATCCACCCAAAAAAAAAATTTGCTCACATTTGATGATGGCTTTTGCAAGAGATGGACTGTCTAACTGACAGAGTTCCTGCATGTCTGCCTCCCATGTTTTAGCTGCAGTCCAGTTGGTATGAGTACAGGATTTAAACTTTATTCTTTGCATATGTATTTGTATGTTATGCTGGTATGTGCTTGGATATTGGTTTGCCTTCTCAACAGATTTTAAACACTTATTGGAGTGTTAAATTTCATTCTAAACCTGATAATGAATTCAAGAGCATTTTTTTTTTCCTCATATTTGCTACTAAAATATGTACAACCCTGGCCAGGGATTTGCAAAATTCTTTTTTCTATGAATATGTATTAATAATACAGCAACAACTACAACAAAAATCATGTATGCAATTGAGATTCACCATTTCAATGGCGGGGGGACTACATTCGACCAGGTTGTAAACAGACTAAGTCGGAGTCGGAGTCGGAGACTGTGACTGACAGAAGATAAAACATTTCTTTAGAGAATTACTATAATTAAATTCAATACAAAAACAACAAAAACAACAAAAACAACAAAAAAAAGAAACAATTATTGCTTAGCAGCAGCAGCAGCAGCAATTGCAATTGTCCACCTCGTTGAATATTTAACCACCATCTCTGCTGTTCTTTTCTTCTTTTTTATTTGATGTGGACAGGGATAATGACTGCTAGGCTACGACCACTTTAGAATATCACACAGACAATGTGTTAAATTTATACATTTTCATACTCCATACACTAGCAATAACAACAATTTTAATCATAGGTTTTGTAAAGTGAGTGTGTGAATGCATGTGTCTATTGCTATATTTTACACTCGAAAAATTCGGGTTAGTATAAGAAGAGATTTTTTTATTTTGAAATACAAAATAGGTTCTTAGTTTAAATCGTGATAGTCCAGTTGGTCATTACAATACTTCAGTCTGTTTTACAACCCAGCTTCTAACACCACTTATGTTGTGTGTGTTAATTTCTAACATAAGCGGCGGTTCCTACAGGTTTAAAAGTCAATTCCGAACGACGGATTTTTTGAGAAATTTTTACTCCCAGAGTTTTTGCCAGAAATCTGCTGAGAGGAAATCGCTGAAGAAACATTTTTTCATATTACGTTGGAGATATCTGACCTGGGGTTTGAACCGAGTCCTACTTACTAGTCTCCGTAGTCTGGAAGGCAGTGTGTTGACTTATTAGATTTGAGTCCGTAGATCAATAAAATATGAAAAGATATTTGTTCGGCGAATTTCTTTCAGTAGATTTCCGGCAAAAGCTTTGAGAGTAAATGAAATTGCTACGGAAAATTACTCTCAAATCTGTTGTTTGGTGTCGCCTTTAATCTGTAGATCCCTTTAGTCATGGATGGAAATTAACACACACAACATGGGTGAATGTGAGAAGCTAGATCATAATCCTGCCTACAGGGTTATAATGACCAATTAAATAAGCAGAGTAGCATTCGGAATCATTGCCACAGCGGGTAGCTAGTCATTATAGTGCTTGTAAGCTCGATTGTTGCCATAGGCTTTGCTTTAGTGCACTACACATTGTATAGGGTGGTAAATCTATGTAATTCGCATCGATCTTAAAAGGAGCATAGGGACAAGCGATGCCAAATTGCGATTGATTTTTAAAAATCCCGAGTTTCTGGATTTCTAAATCTCGATCCCAAAATCGCGGGATTTTTCAGGATGCATGAATCCTTCAATATGGCGGGATTTCTCGATTAGGGACTAAATAAATAATTCTTCCTTCAGTTAACGCTTCCAGTTTGCTTCGGCTTTTATTCTTGAACACCATTTCTTTAACTTCTACACATGTGAGCTTATTTAGTTAGCCTGTGGACAGCACTTAGTAGCATGTATTGTATTGCAATGTATATTACAGACAATTTTTTGTGGGTGTAATAGTCAATACAATTGAATATTTTTCTTCTTATTTTTCGCACATTTCAATTCCATCCCTAAAAATGCTCGTCTTTTTTTCCAGAATATTCATGGAACACATAATTTTACAAATGTTTTTGAGTACAACAACAACAACAACAACAACGCCAACATAAAGAAAACTAGGAGTACTCATTGCATCTTTCTCTACAATTGTACAATCCATTTCATTTAATTTATTTGTATTCGTTTTGTTTTGTTTTTTTAATTTTTATTTTAATTTCTTTGCAACATAATTTATCAGCCTAACAAGGTAGTGACGGTGCTGCTGGTACTGCTGCTGATGGTGGTGCTGGATTGCGATAACAAGTTTTATGCTGATTATTTAACGTTAACGATGTTATTTTGCCTTTAATTTACTATTTAAAGGTTAAAAGTGACAGGACTTTGCATAGACATTTTGCAATTGGGCGAATCCCTAACTCGAATTCGGTATGTGAATGAAATGAAATTGTGTTCAGTTTTGCCTCTAAACATACCCCTAAATTGGCTTAACTGCCTGGTACCCAGCGGTCATCCTCCCTTTTTGTCTGTTTATTTCTGCCCTTTATTTGCATGTTTGTGTGTTTGTATATGTGTGTGTGTGTGAGAGAGAGAGAAAGACAGATTTTAATTGCTGTGATACGAAATTGTTAATTTTACTTGAATTTGCATTATTTGCATATGTTGCATGGCATGGCATGCATGCATGCATACATGCATTATACATTGTTGTTGTTGTTATATTTTATTGTCTATTTTATTGTATAGTAATTTTGCTATTGTTGTTGTTTATATTGTATTTAGTTTGTCAATTTTCGGTTACATTATTATTAACGTATATTAAGATTAATGGTGTGGCGAAATGCATTTGTCTTTTGATCAAATTAATTTAAAAATCATGCACAAATACATTTTATTTGTGCAAAATGCTTGAAGTTAAATTTACTTGACAAGGATTTTAAAGCTTCTGGGGTGGATTTTGGTATGAAATTTTGAAAATTTAAAAGAAAATAAAAATGTTTTTCTTAATTTTCAACAGAATTTATCATTCAAATTTAGAATTTGAGTTGGGAAGCAAAGCTAAGCACAATTGAATACGCACTAAATCAACTTCACCCTAAATTATTGTGTACTTTGCAGGAAACTGGTTAAATCGAAGAGCCAGGAACTCAACATAAATAATCGGTATTATAACCCTTCAGTCATGATTACAATCAAACTTCTCACATCACTTATGTTGTGCGTGTTCATTTTATGCATGAGAAGCGGGACCTACTGTTCAAAGTCGATTTCGAATGACAGCTTTTCGAGAAACTTTTCCTGGCAATTTTATTGACTGTCCGAGTTTTTGCCAGAAATCTGCTGAGAGGAAGTCAACGAAGAAAATTTTTTCATATTTTCGTTATGATGTCTGATCTTGGGTTTGAACCGTGGTCTTACGTCCACTAAGCCAACACACTACCTACTAGAACACGTCGACTTCGAATACCAGTGCAATATTTATAATTAAAATGTTGAGAAAATCTTGATTTTTGTTCCAAACGAAGAAAGCCTATTAACAAGGAAAAAATTTTCTAAAAATTTCCGTTTCTTCATTGAAGGCCTATATTTCAAGCCAGAATTCTTTAATAAAAACCTTTATTAAACTCTTTAAAACTGAATTTCTTTGGAATGAAACTGAATAATTGGATGTTTTTTCCTTCACAAATTGTACCGAGTTGCCTTACACTAACCTTTTTGGTTTTCTTTTGTACAAATTCGTTTTGACCTCTGAAGCATCAGCAACTAACCAGTAACTTTTAATACAACACCATTGGTTCCATGGCCTGTGTTATAAATTTCCCATTAAACTTGAACACAAAAAACCAGACAATAAAACCATATTTCTTGAGGATTTTTTGTGTTTTTTTTTTCATGAGAACTTGAGGAATAAAGAAAATCAAAGAAAGTAAAGCAAAAATACAGAAGGATGATGAACTACAATAAAGAAACAGAAACAGAGTAGAAACAATGAAACCATAACTCAAGTGACACTTTTCAAAACGATTGCATTCCATCATTCATGCGATATTTTCTCTTCATGTTGGATGGTTGGTTGGTTGGACTGACTATTTTGCATATTGTTTGGACTGGCAGCTCTGTTTCTTAAATGAACGAAGTTTTCAGTTTTTGGGGGTTTTTTGGCTTTTCTTTTAAGATATTTTCCATGGAGTTTTTATTATTTTTATTTGGAGTTTATTTTGTTGCCACTATAGTGAGAGATCATGGGTTTTTGTTCGTTCCTACGTTGGTTCGTTATCTTTTTTTGGCGGATTTTGTATGCATCATTGATGATTTGGTATTCAAAATACATACATTGTATGGCCAAAAACTACCATTTTTATTTAAAAATTCCTGATTTCTATACAATGACCTTTCAATGCAAAGTAGCTGAACGAAAAAAAAAACAAAAAAATCTTTGAATTTTTGTGTCTGTTTTGTCTCTTTAACAGACAGAGCTGATGGATATGATGGAGTCATGATATGAAAGAAAAAGGGCTTTAAATAAGATAAAAATCCTCTACATCTTGATGCTTGTTAAGGTATCAGCAGAGTATGTTTTATTTTGAATTTTATAAGAATTGTCAACCTGTCTACAGGGCAATGAACTTAAAAAGATTTTTTTTTATTTTCATTTGAATTGTACCAAAAAAAGTGATTTATTGTTGCCGTAAATATGAGATGCATTACAATATTTCAAGCCCTACCCTTTTCTTTCTCTCTCTCTCTCTCTCTATCTTTCTTTTTTTGTAATAGAGACCTGCATTTAAATTAGTTGTAAAGACACACCAATACCAAAACGGCTTAGAACCGATAACTTCAAATCTCTGATGTTGCGTTGTGTGTGTGTTTGTGTTTCCTTAACAAAAAATCTTATCGATTACAATTCGTGTCATTTTTGCTGTCTCTATAAGCAGGTAAAATGATTTATTATCCAAATTTGTTTGTATTTTAAGCCTATCAACTGATTTGTTTCTCCATGCATTTAAAAAAAATTTCAAATTTCATTGTCTGGCTAAAGAAATCGTCACTAAACGATTTTTAATTATCTTGATAAGAGAAAAACTCATTTTTTTTTACTGGAATTCTGTACAAAATTTTAAAAAAATTGTATCCACACGGTAATAAGTTATCATGGACAAATTATAATTGTTTGGAAAGGAAACAGGTTGTCATTTATTTCTCTACGATTTCTTTCCAAAAAAAATTCCAAGAAAATTGTTTTCTTTTTTGAGTTTTCCTGAGTGATAGAAATCTTGATAAAAAAAAAAATAAGCCGTCATATGACAAATGTTGTCTGTTAAGAATACTAACGAAAATTCTAACTCAATACGACAGCAAATATGAATCATCATACCAGAAATCAAAAACCAAAATCTATAAATACTAGAAAAAGAGAAAATTTTACAAAGGAATCAGAGAATCTACGAGTATGACGGAATATTTCTCATCTTTTGAAGCCAAACAAGGTCAATTTTCAAGATCTTTGGAGATTACACTGATAGAATGCAGCCCGTGCTTTGATCAACTTCTTTGATTAGTTTGGTGAATTGGTTTAGTACAGGAACTGTCCTTACTTGTCGCATTACAACAGCCCGCTATTTGCGCTCAAGTGACCTTTAGTAATCAAAGCTTCCACTTCAACCTAAACACTGATAGAAGTTTGTGGTAACACCCTCTTGCAGCTGATCTTTTCGCTTTTCTGTAAATGTTGACTTTATTTTTTTCAATCTGTATAGTCTCCCTTGAAGTCGCCTTTGTCTAGTAGGTAGTGTGAGATCTTGGCTCAAACCCCAGGTCAGATATCTCCGTCAAAATGATATTTAAAAAATATTTCTTCGGCAACTTCCCCTCAGCAGATTTTTGCTAGAAGACTGTTGGAAGGAAGATTATGCTAGAAGACTGCTGAAAGGAAGACATATTTTCGTTTTGATGTCTGACCTGGGGTTTGAACCGTGGCTTTACGTCTAATAAGCTAACCGTTTACCTGTTAGACTACGGCGACTTATCCGGTAGCTTGATTATAACGACCATAATCACTATGTGCTGCTTGAGAAATGGCCATCACTTTCGCAGTAGGTTTGAAATATTTTTAAACTTGATAAGTAATATCATATGCTGCGTAGGCACTAGATTGCCTTATTTCACTCAGTTGCCATAGAGCGACACAGCAGGAATGCTCTTCAATACAGAAAGATTTAAAAAAAAACTTGAATTTCATTTGATTGATTGCGGCTTCAAATGCTTTTGAATAGTTTGTGATGAAATATACAAGTAACCAGGGAGATGGGAAAAATTCATAGTTAAGCAGAATGCATTTTCATTTTCATTATGAAATGAACATTCACTTCCAATTTAATAAATATTTACCCCCGGTTTTAGTACGCTTCAGTTCAAACACTCAAAAGTTTTTACAGAAATTTTTGTTGATCATTTTTTTGGTGAAATCTATTGGAATTTTTTGTTTTGTTGCCTAATAAAATAATAAACAAATAAGAATACGTAATAAAATTTATTATTAAATGGTAATAATATTACATCGTAGAGATATTAAAAAATGTACGCTCATGAGCAATATCTTGTAATTTATTTTTCAGATCAAGAAATCAAAATCAAAGACATAAGCAAGCAAGCAAACCCGAATGAAATGAATTTATTTTTTAATATGCCACACAAAAAGATGTCCGTGTTATGATAGGATTTCAACAAAAAAAAAAAAAAAAAAAAAAACGTTCCCCTACAAGCACATCTCTTGTAATGAAAGGATTAACAAAGCAGAGGCGAAAGAAACATAGCCAGCATGTAACACCACTAATATGCAAGTGCCTCATTCGTACGTACATACATACCTACATGACAAGAACGTGGTAATAAAGTTTTAAAACGCTAAAGTTACTATTCAACTGCTGTGTTGTAAAAGGCGGCTTTTATAAAAATTTTTCTCTTTACAGACTCTTGTTTTTGTTTTGGTTTTCATTTCGTTGATGACCCCATCTTTGGCAAAGCTAGCACTAGAGTACGTGTGATTTAAATGGCACGAAATTTTTGATAATTTCAACAGAATACTGTGTTAATATTATCCCCACCAACGTATCCCACGTATCCATCGTATCCATCGTATCGTACTCCATATATAGTTTTTATGATGGGCTTTTATAATTTTCTAGAGATTTTAGCACCACACAAGCCAGGCAGGCATTATTATTATCTTATAAAACAGAAAAAAATAATAAAAGAGTTGTTAACAAATGGCTTTTAGACGCGCTTTTATCTTAAACTTCTAGCTTTTAAGCTGTAGACAGCGGTAGATTTAGAGAACTAGCTATGCATGCATGTATGTTGGACATGAAGGGCGTTTAAGATTTTTTTCTTTTTACTTTGTATGTGTCAATAAAGTGGAAATTGTTTGCTTGGTTGTAAATGGTTGGAGGAATGATATTTTGTTTCATTTATTAGATCGAATAAGTACACGAACGAGTGAAGGAACTAAGTAAAGTAAAGGATTGGGGTCGCTGGTGGGAATCGATCTCACAACTGTTTTGCTGATAGATTTGACTAAATTAACAGGGACCTGTACCTGTATAAGGATTTCTAAGAAAACCTTTGTTTAAACAGTAGATACTGTGTCAAGCAAAAACACAAGACTAAGGGAAATTTTAGGTACCGTGAATGCCGTGAAGTTCGTGAAGGAGTTTCACAGAATTTTGCAGTTTTTTTTCCATTCCAATTCCATGTGTTGTGCAAAAGAAGCTGGAAATACAACTTCATATTGCTTTATGTCAATAGGACTTAACACATTGCTGTATAAAGCAATTAAAAATCATGGGTTCCATGCTGTGTATCTTAGAAAAAGGAAAGACCTAAGAAGTAAGAAATTTAAGAAGGGATTATATACATACATATGTACATACATAATTGGTCATTACAACCAACTTCACATTGATGTTGTATTGCAACATCAAGGCTTATCAACACCGGGCTATGGAGAGCTGTACTGATCATACGAATAAGATTCAAATTATCAAATTGAAGTCTATTGAGAGCGCACAACATACAAAATATGGGTTTTGGGATGGCCAATGCGAGGGCCTAAGTTGATGAGCTATTGGACAATTTACTCAATTTAATTTAGCTGCCTCAACTTTATTTAAAATTTTTAAGGAAGCAAGTGAAGATGCTATTCAATAATAAAGTGATGATAAAGTCGCCGTAGTCTAGTAGGTAGTGTGTTGGGTTATTAGACGTAAGGCCAGGATTCAAACCATAGATCAGACATCTCCAACAAAAGGAAAACATGAAGAACTATTTCTGAGGCGACTGCCTCTCAGCAGACTTCTAACATAAACTCTGGGAATAAATAAAATTTCAATAAAAAGTTGCTCAAAATCAACTTTAAATTGTAGAATCCGCCACGTATGAATAAAATAAACACCCACACACATAAATGGTGTGAGAAGCTAGGTCTTAATCCTGACTGAGGTCTTGTAATGACCAATTATGTATGTATGTACGTATGTAAAGAAAAGCCTGCTTAAAAACTTGTTTTTTAAATAAGAAATCCTCGCCTTTAAATATTGTTTTAAAATTTCATTTTAAATTTCCTTTAATTGAACGAATCACTAGGAATACAAGAAAGAAAGAAAGAAGAAGAGAAATTCAATAACTTTATATAGAAATAATTGAACAAAATATAAACAACAACAACAATAACAACAATAACAGAAACAGAAAAAAAATGAAATACAAAATACATGTCTATTGAATAAATTTCAATTCTGTTTAAAAACAAAACCCAATCATATTCAATAGGGGACTGACATGTTTTTCTCTGCTGTTATTCTCGGCTGTTCAGTTCAGTTCAATTCAGTTCAGTTCAGTTCAATACTGCCATTATGTTGTTCGTATTCCTTTTTCAAAAATCAATGTCAATTGCATATTGTGAGCCTGAAAACGAAAATAATAATTTTCTGTTATTTAATCGATATTTTTTGAATGACAACCAGAAACAAAAAAAAAAGTGGCAAATAGAACAAAAAACGAACGAACGAAAAAAAAATCTCTCATGTTTAAAATGCTTTATGGCCTGAAGGTATAAAAAGGAAAACGAAAAATGGCAAAAAAAAACATTTCAAAAACATTTGCCAGTTTTCACACAAATCTACAACAAATACAAGCAGAATGAAAGAGAAAATTATTACGAGAATACATATTCAAATATTTAATGTGATGGTTAGTTAAGCTTTAATAGATCAGTTTTTAAGGGAAATTTTTTAAATTTTTTAAATTTTTTTTAAAGAAATTTAAGAATTTCGAAATTTTTTTCTTCTTCTGTTTTCGTTTTGCATTTTCTATTAATTTTCTTTAAAAGGTTTTAAATTACTAATGATGTTTTTTTGTTACTTTTCTTTTATTATTTTAAAATAATAAAATAATTGATGTCTTTGCTTTTGGGATAAGAATTGAAAATTGTTTATCATTTTCCATGTTTAGCTACAAAAGCATCACCATACCATCAGTAGCTGAAAATACTTGGTACTCTTCATTCTTTTCTCTTCTCTTTGTTTTGGAACAATTAATTAAAGACTGTTTCCATGGCCTAACCATGGTCTAACAAATGTAAAATGAAACCTTTTTGAAGTTTCCAATACCGCGCTGTTTAACTGCAGGCCTGTTAATATTAATCTCCCTCGCTTACTCTCTTTCTCTTTCACTCTCTCTCTTTCTCTCTTTCACTCTTTCTAGCTCATGGTTTTTTTTCTTTAAACTTTAAAGGTTTTCTTTTTTTCAATTTAAAAATTATTTTTTTTTAACATTATCTAGGTAATGATGTGTTAAAACATAAGAAGACGACGAAAAAAAAATTTGTGTGATGCTTATGACGATGAACCCTTTTATTGTTTTTCCATTAAATCGTATCTTTTTTCTCATTCCGTGTTTTCTTTCTAAAAATGAAATTTCATTGTAATACTAGCCATCTCATGTAAAGAAGATCCATACATACACTCTGCGCAGCTTGTAATAGATACCCAGCGGTCATTATAACAGCCAGCCAGCCAATATCAAGTGTTGCAAGTAGAGTTTTGCTGCTGCATGATGATTTAAGCATGTGGCATGATTGCCTCATTTATCTTTTCTTCTTTTTTTCTCCTTTTTTTTGGGAGTTTTTCAATTCTTTTGTTTCATTTAACAAAGTAACTGATACCTATACAAGTACTCAATAAAACCATAGCCATGGTTTGGCTACAGTTTATGGTGTGAAAGTCTCATCAATATTATAACACACACACAATCGCTTCGTATGTTACCCATAAAAAAAAGTAAAAATTATTGAGTTTCACCTTTAATGCCAGGCTGTTATTGATAAGGCTAAACTGCTTTATCATGTTTAAACAATTACCAAAAAAAAAATCTCTCTTATAACACTTAATCCGCTAAAAATCATTGACTTAGAAATAGGCCCACAGTTAAAAAAAAATCAATTCAAAAAATCTGAATTTTTATTACGAAAGGTTAAAGAAATTATTGCGTTTTTAATTATCTATTAAGCAGAAATAGTCCTTGGTATGTTATCACAAGATTAGGCGGGTAGTTTCAAAACTGATCGAAAAACTGAACAATCAAAGTGTAGAGGACAACAGAAAAAATCTCCTGCATTTCTGTTAATCCAACCTACAAGTCGAATAGACCAACTGATAATGTTGAATTGCTTTTTAATCTCCCCCTTTTAGGTAGTTTCGGTATACTTTACTCCCCAGAGGTTATAAGATCATGCTCTGCAGGCCATAAAAGTTTTGAGAACCTACTGATAGATCGAATTGCCTCCTTTCTGTTTCCATTCTATTTATGATCGTGTGTGATTATTAGTCATTATGTCTGCCAGAGGAATTCAGTGGTAGTTTATTAGCCGCTTGTGAAATTGGCTTTAGGTTTGTATGATCCCGTTCTCTTTAAAGCCTCTCTTCGAAATCGTTCAATTTCAAATATGTTTCCCGCATAGTTCATAGGATTGCACAGAATGTCCGATAAAATGACTTGAAAATGCCATTTTCAAGGCCTTAAGAAACGATTCTAAACGTATAAAATGTCACGGAAAAATCTCTTCTCTCTAAGCAAACTTCGTTGATAATTTCATTCAGCACGATGGTGATTAGCCGAGGTAATTTGCAGCATGATTGCTTATGTGAAATGGTTGTCTGATATACCCGCTGTGAAGTACGAAAAGTTCTACATTCTCGTACATATCACTTGTGATTCAAATTATCTTCCGGGGTAGAATTGTTCGCCTACTACCACAATACCTCTTCTGTTCTTTGAAGAGTATTAGCCTAGTCTGTGCAGCTTATTTGGCCGAAAGTCTATATGTTAGTCCCGTTGTTTCTCCAAAATTGACCATTACAACCCATTTATTCAAGATTACAACCTATCTTCTCATAACACTTATGTTGTGTGCTTTAATTTTATACATGATTGGCGGGACCTAATATTTAAAGTCGACTCCGAATGACAGATTTTTTGAGAAACTTTTCATGGCAATTTTTATTTACTCTCAGATTATTTGCCAGAAATCTGCAGAGAGGCAGTCGTCGAAGAAATATTTTTTTATACTCTAGTTGGAGTTGTCTGGCCTAGAGTTTGTACCGTGGCCTCATATTTAATAAGGCTGCACACTACCTAGTAAACTACGGCGACTCCATCGATTTTATTGTGTTTCATTTTGGAGTTTTCTTTATAAGAAGCAGACTCATTAACATCTCTTCAGTTGTTGCAATGGATAACTTTATATTGA
>QOCX01001766.1:581-28735 GCA_005959815.1 Sarcophaga bullata | reverse complement strand
TTTGGGAATAAAACATTCATTGTTGTTATTGTATTTCATAAAATTTTACATTTTTATTTATTTTTTCACTAAGTATTTGGTTTTTCTTTTTCATTCAATATTATTTATTTATTAATTTGTTTTCTTTTCTTTCTTTTTTTGTTTTTGTTTTGTTTTTGTAAATTAACTAATATATGTAGAAATTGTTTTTGTGTTTTATTTATTTTTTTTTCTCTTTTTGGAATTCTTTGGTAAAAAAGGAGGGACAAAAGAGTCAAATAAACAAATGCTTAATATTTCTTTTTTTTTTTTGTTTTGTTTGTTTGTTTAAATATGTGTGAGTAATAAAGTGAGTTGTTTGGTTATTGGTTTTCTTTTTATTTTGTTGTTTTTCGGTTTCAATTATTTTCGGCGTTTGACAAAAGAGTGTGTGTATGGTGTAATAGTAGGTTACAAACGTTTTATATTTCTTTTGTTGCGTTATATTTGAATATTCAAAATAATAGTATTATTACGGACTAAATTTTTTTTATTTATCTCTCTCATTTAATTAATATTAATTAATAATTACTAGAATTTTGTTTAGTTCTTTGTTTATTATAAACATACAATTAAATATATTTTCTTTATATATATATATTGTATATGTATGTATATATATATATAAGATGTTTTAATTTTGTAATTATATTCGTTAGATTTTTATGTAGTGATCGATTACCTATTATTTTAACTAAATTTTATTGATTAACTAAACGTTTTCTTAAATTATTTTATGTCTTTTGCATTTACATACGTATACATACATAAGTCTAATATAATACATATATATACGTATATGTATGTATGTATGCAGTAAGTGTTTACGAATTTTGTTCTTTTTTTTACTTTTTCTAGAATTTTCAATAATTTTTTAAAAAGTTTCTTTTGCTAAACATTCTGAAATTACATTACTAATTAGTTTTATTTGTTGTTGTTGTTTGTTGTTTATTTGTTTTTATTTTTAATTTAAGTTTTTATTTATTTTTACAGATATTTAATATCTTAATGATAAGAATCTTAGCATATTCTCTTATAAAATAATTTATATTTTTTGTTGTTGTTGTTTTTTTTTTCTTATCTTTATAAATATGAGTTTTTTTTTATTTTTATAATTAAAATATTTTTTTTAATTAATTATAATGTTTTATTTCTAATTAGCTATGTATGCATTATAAAATAGTGTCTCTTATTATTGATGCCCTTAATAACTTTAAAAGTTCTCGTTTTTTTT
Organism: Sarcophaga bullata; assembly: GCA_005959815.1. Taxonomy (NCBI): domain Eukaryota; kingdom Metazoa; phylum Arthropoda; class Insecta; order Diptera; family Sarcophagidae; genus Sarcophaga; species Sarcophaga bullata. The sequence continues at coordinate 27,483 of QOCX01001766.1, read as the reverse complement.
TCTTTTTTGCTAATAAATTTAATTTAAGAAGAATATCTACAAACTTAACAAACAATGTTCTTAAGAACTTACATACATATTTATTTAAGTTAGTTTTGTTTATTTTTTTTCTTAAAAAAAGTTTATTTATTTTTCTTTTGTTTATAGATCTAGTGAGAAGTAGTTAAATAAATATTTCCTTTTTTTTATATACGATAACAAGTTATTTTTCTCTGTGGTTTTTTTTTTTGGTAGTTTTTGAAGGTACAAAGATACTGACAGTGTAATAATTCTTTTTTTTTCTAATTTTAATATTATTTTCATTTCTTATCTATTATAAGTATGGTTAAAAGTAAATCTATATATGTATGTATGTATGTATGTATGTATGTATGTGTTGTAAATATTTTTTTAAATATTATAAGTAATGTGCTACAGTAACTTTAGATAAAGTGTCATCCACAACATAGTAGGTTATAGGTTAGGTTGAAGTGGTGGCTTTGGATAGCAAGGCTCATGCTTGAGCAGTGGCCAAAATCCATCGAACTCATTACAGAAATTTTCCAAAGCAGTTAAACATGCCTTTTCTAAGCTGGAAAGCAGTCTGAAAGTTTTATAAACAAATCTACAGTGAGCTTCAAAAGAAACTGTTCATTAAAAAAGAACTGTGCATTAATAAATTACCGTTATTTTTATTTTCAAATTGTTTCCTTCATTGCCGAGTTTTAAAATTTAAAAAAAAAAAAAAATCAAAAAAAATTTCGAAAAATTATCAAATTTTTTCGGGCACTCTTCTTAAGTGGTAAAAGTTGAGTTTGTTGATTGTTAAAATTTTATCCATGCTGTACAGTTTCTTTTGACACTCACTGGTATCAATGAATGATAAAAACCCTGAAGCTGACAAGGAGTGGAGAGCTGAAATAATAGGACATTTATAAGATCAGGGGAATATGTGATGTATCGAAGGAAATTCACAAATGTCTTCTCTGCAAATTTTGTAGGGGCATAAATGTGTTTAGAAATGGTAACTAAACTCTCTGCCGATATATATATACAGCAGTAGGGATTTGAAAAGGTTTGATAATTATCCCGGAAACATGTGGAATTTGACCTGCCATAATAGAAGAGGGTGTACGGGAACTATTGCCGTATCTTTAGCTAATATATGATATAAATTGACTATCAGGGACTTCCTTAATATAGCGATGTATAGAAGGATTTATCGTTCTTTGATATGCATTGGAAATAAATGTAATGTCCACAAATGAGGTTCATTGTGAATTAAACTATTTGACGCAGCATTGACTACCAAGGGAAAGTAGATGACATAGTGGCGGAATTCTAAGGACTCTTTGAGATATCAATATCTCTCGGGAAAGAGCACAATTGTACTATTCACGATAAGAAAAAAATTTACTGAACGAAAAAATATTTGACCCTTGGTGAGATAACATACGGAAACAACTTACATTTGGCATGCAGGCTATATAAACGAGATTTTAAGAAAAGGCCGAAATCCGTAATAATATGCAGGTTACAGTAGCTTAGTGATGCTGGTAAAACCAGAGCAAAGAAAACCTGCCATATTGTCTTAAAGATCAAAATTTTTGAGCTTTGGTAACAGATTGGACGTAAGAATAGTACAAGATTCATTAGGAAACTTTTCATAACAAAGTAAATGAAGGTACCTAGAGGCTACCATATACGGAAGAATTGCAGAAATGATACTGGACAGAGTGGAAATGTATGATACCCTAAGATGACTTCAGTTCGAATTGCACAGAAAATATAAAGGAAGGTCAGAGTAATAACTCTAACAATAGGCTGCCATTGACAATGTCTGGATTATTCTGCTAGGTACCAGTTATAGCGAGGTAAAAGTCTGTTTTCAAATCAAGTGTTTGAAGCATTTACTTTTTGTTGTGGTAATTACAATAAGAGCTTAAACTGATGTTAGTAATCGGCCCTATGACACTGCAGACTCAAAGAACATGTGTTGAGGATGTGTGTATATTGGATCTCGAACCAATGTATTATCAGAAAACGTATTTTAAAGCGGTGTACCATTAATGCATCCCAGGAGCGAGTGTGCTATCTTATTACTTAAAACGGTTGTACAGCATGCGGAAACATAAAACTCTATTCTGGATATACAAATGTCTATTACAGTCTCATGCATACCTCCTAGCATAAGACTTATAAAGAGAAGTTATCGGGAAGTTAAAAAACAATTAGACAAGCGGTTGAACATGTTCAACATACAAGATATAAACAGTTATAAACGTTGGTGTAAAACAAAGCTGCTCCTATCAACGGGGCTGCACACTACAGCTATGGATGAGCGTAGTTCTCATGCCAACTGAAGGAATGCGATTAAGTATGTGACATTTGTCAATATCTCCAATATGAAAACAAAATTAGAAGACTTGAAAAGACCAGTTCGCCAATTAGTGTTAAATAATAAGCGAGAAAACGAAAATCATGAATTAACAACGCTAACAGCGATATCATTAGGCTACAAAATCAATCAGCTAAGTAAATCAGAGATCAGCAGTGAGTAATCAAAAAGATGAGTAGATTCGAATCATACTCATAATTGCTGCTGCTTATATGCATTCATACTTATTTTAATATCATACTCATACTACTCATATTCAAAGTTTGAAGTACTCATCATACTCATACTTAACACTACGCATGATGTTTTTGATTTCTACTCTCCATGACTCAACTTATACAAGAATCACAAAATAAGTATGATTCGCATACGAACACTTAAATGTTTGCTCATGTGTGTTTGCTGCTCTGTGTTTTTTGCTTATGTGTCTTTTCTCTTTTGTTGTAAATGCAACAATAACTAAGACTGTAAAATTTTGTTCGAATCACTCGAATAATTTATAAGTATTGCTAGCATTTTTCTAAATGTATGAACCTAAATGAGTAGGCGTATGAATCGAACATATTTCGATTGTTATGAGTTCTATGTCAATGTTGTACGCATACTCATTGCAACTTGTACCTATAAATTAACGTTGTAAAGAGTACAAATGAATCACATACATACATACATACATAATTGGCCATTACAACCCTTCAGTCAGGATTACGGCCTAGCTTCTCACACCACTTATGTTGTGTGTGTTAATTTTATACATGAGTGGCGGGACCTACAGTTTAATGTCGATTCAGAACGACAGCGTTTTGAGAAACTTTTCATGGCAATTTTATTTACACTCAGAGTTTTTGCCAGAAATCTGCTGAGAGGAAGCCGCCGAAGAAATATTTTTTCATATTTCGTTTTTGATGTCTGACCGGGGATTCGAACCCTGGCCTTTCGTCTAATAAGCCAACACACTACCTACTAGACTACGGCGACTTCTACGAATGAACCAGAGTAGTTAAATTTCAATACTGTTGACACACTCATACTCAAAATTTCATGAGTACTTATGAGTAGCGAACAAGTGATTCATTGCTGATATCTGGTGCATATGCAGATACATAAATAATTGGTCATTACAACCCTTCAATCAGGATTACACCACTTAGTGAGAAAGAGTTCATGGCAATTTTTACTCTTACTCTTAGAGATTTTGCCAGAAATCTGCTGAAAGTAAGTCATCGAAAAAAAGATTTTTTATATGTCTGATCTGTGTTTTGAGTCCTGGCTTCATGTATAATAAGCAACATGCTATCTACTAAACTATTGCTATCTAGCCAATATAGTGTTAACAAATATAGGAGCAGAAATAAACGTAAATAATAAAACCAATAACACGAGAGGGGCAATTGGATGACTATAATCAGCTCAGAGAAATTACCTTGGAATATGCAACGAATGTGTTAAGCCAGCTGAGTTATACGGAAGTGAAATTTGATCTATTTCAAGCATCATCACGCGAATACTAGAGGTATTTATCAGACAAGGTGGAAATGTCAGAAACATCCTGACAGTATAGCGGTAAAATGGAATGCCTAAGGCTTAAGAAGCCATGACCTGATTTAGTTTAAACTCCAATTGAATTTCTGTATCAATAGGAAAATTGTTTTCTAATCGAGTTCAAATTTCTTAGATGAAATAGAACCCACCGAAAGATATTGAAGAGAATTTGAAATGGAGAGAGTTTCATTGAAGCCCTGTGCTCCTGGTAAACTTGGCTTTTCAGTATTCTCCCATATTTTTATACTCTACTTAAGTGAATAACGGACATGACATACAGTACTTATATTTAAATATTCTCTTAAATCTACACTAAACTTATACGAGTACTTGGTACTGAAGAACTTATTAACTTAATTTATAATTAGGAGTTATATATGTTTATTTATATATATATGTATGTAGTGTACATATGTTGTATTATATGAACTTAATTATTTTATCCTTAATTTATAAACTACACGCTAAATGAAGACGTTTCTTTCAAATGTACAATTTTTTCCAATTCAAAAAAAAGAAAACTTTATTTAACATGAGCAAATAAGAGACAGAGTTTCCTTTTTGTTTTCTTAAATTCTTTTATTTTTTTGTTTTTGTTGTTGTTGTTACACTGTGTAAATGTGTAACAGTAACTGTAACTGTAACTGTAACTGCCTGTAACTGATATGTTAAATAAAGTTTTTGAATTTTTCTTGGGTTGTCTTCATAAAAAGATTTTCTGACTTACAAACGAATTTTAGTAGAACGTTACGCTATATTGAATTCTCAAAAAAGGGGTCGGGGTTATGTACACCTTAACTTTTTCAATTATTTTCGATACTTTACATTTTACTTTTCCTTTTCCTTTTCCTGGTGTATAAATATAAAATTTGTTTTTTTTGTTTTCAGAATAAAATATTTAAAAATAAATTAAAATTTTTTTGTTTAAGTCTATGCTTAGTAGGGTTTATCTTTTTTTTATTATTATATTGAATTAATTAATTAATAAACTTTAACTTAATTAAAGTTATTAACATTTAATATTTACATTTAATAATTTTTATTCATTTATTCCCTTTTGTTTTTTGTTTTGTTTCTTTATTTTTTGTTTTTGTATATATTTAACTGTTATTTGTTATTTGTTCATAATATAAGTGTAATAATTTCCTTTTTTTTTTAATAAATTTATTTTTTTTTTAAGTTTTTTCTTTTTTTATTTCTGTTATATTTTATCATTATTTTAATTTAAAAATAATAAAGTTTTTGTCTTTAAAACATAACCCCTTTCTTTTTTTTATAATGTGGTTCATAACTTGGCTATATAAAAAAAATATTAATTAAAATTAATTAAAAAATCAAATTGTTTTTTATTTTTTATTATTTTTTTTTTACTTAAAGTTTGATATGTATGTTAGTTTTTCTTTTTAATTTCATTTAATTTAGGTTTTTTTTATTGTTTAAAATATTTTAATGTTTTCTAATTCTATTATTTCAATTTATTTAAATTTTATAGTTTTAATCGTTTTTGTTTTACATCATGCTACACAGTGAAAATATACTAGAGTAGGGCCATACTGCCACAGAACACAAATCAGTCTTGAAATTAAGAAAAAAACTTCAAATGTTTCAAAACATCTGACGCAGTTATTTTATGGCCGATAGCTCTGTTTGAGTGTTTTTCCAGTTATAATATGCCCTGCGTGTTTACATCAATGCTAGGTTTACATCAACATGCTATAGACAGGTGCCTAGATACGTACAAACATCCATAATTAGTCTTTACAACACTTCAGTTAGGATTACGGCCTAGTTTCTCGCACCTGTTATGTTGTGTTATAATTTTATACATGATTGGCGGAACCTACAGTTAGTTTAAAGTCATCTTCAAACGACAGATTTTTTGAGAAACTTTTCATGGCAATTTTATTTACTCTCGAGAGTTTTTGCCAGAAATCTGCTGAGAGGAAGTTGCCGAAGAAATATTTTTTCGCATTTCATTTTGAACCAGCTTTTGAATCGTGGCCTTAAACTATCTACTAGACTACGGCGACTACAGAGGTCGGTAAACAGTTAAATAAAATTTCTTGTAGAATGCATTGATCTTGAAAGAGCCTTTAATGATGTTTAAAGCGATAAAAGAATTCAATCCTTAGAAGAGGTTCAAGTGGATCAGGCTGTGATAGACTGGATTGACCACATGCACTGCCAATAGCGCAGTGTCCCGTTAGAATTCCTATTAGAATGCGAACCGTAACTCTTGTCTCAGATATATTGGACCATCCACGGTTTATTAAATTCCATGCTTATTTTCTCAGTATGTGATTATTTGAGTGTTGCCCTCTGGATAGATAATTTAAACGGAAAGATAGGCTAACAAAAGCCCACAGTAGCAGATCCATATGTAGTAGATCCATACATTTTAAATGGAACCTGACACTGAAAAGGTCACACGGGTGCTACAAGACCATAGTAGGACCTATGCTAACGTATGATTCTGTAGTATGATGGACAACAAGGGTCAAAAAAATTCTTCATTAGTGTAACAGAGAAAGTCACGACAAGGGACAAATGTAAGACAAGTGCAGGAATTTTTACTTGACTTTTTACAGTTTAAAGCAGTGCTTGATCCCTAAACCCTAGATACTATTGTCATAATTGTTATTTCAGTCGCAGGGATGATATTTGAATTATTTTGATCGCTTGGAAAACAGAATTATGAGCTGAAGCCATAGTTAGGTTGCTGGTATTTGGTATTCATATTTTGAGCTATCCGCATAACAGGAAGTAACTTTTCCTCTTGACGTAGAAAGACGATCTGAATTCGAGGTGATGCAATGCTATCGAAGGCATACTGCCGAACAAATGTGCTTTAAGCGAGTATACGTCCAGTGCCCCAATTACATATATTTTAGTAATGCGAGTTATGGCTCTGGTTCATACATTGGCCCATAGCCTGGCGATGAGACGTTATTATATATTAAAAAACGGACCAAAACAAAGTAAATTTTTAAAATTTAAAAAGAAGTTTTTACGTAAAAATTAAGAAAATTTTTCAGCAACATGGGGTCTAAAATATCTTAAAATTTAAAGAGTTTGTCTATTATTATTGTTGTTTTACAACTGACTTGTGTTCTCCACATTAGGGCCATGCAACTCATGCTAAATCATGTTGCAAGTATATTTCCCAAGTTGTATTTTGTAGCACAGTGTAGTTTAAATTCAAATATTTATCGTTTAATTTTTTTTTAATTTATCTTTTCAAAAAAAAATTTTGTTTTTTGTTTTTATTTTTAGTTTTTTGTTATTATAATAATTATTGTTATTGCTGAGGTGGTGTGTAATAAAATAATTAAAATAATTTTTTTTTTAATTAAATACAAGCTTTTATAAATTTTCTATTTTTTGTTGCTTTAACATTTTTTTGTTATTATTATTGTTATAGTAGGTGGTTGTTGTAGTTGTTATTATTTACGGAATTTTTTTTGTTTTTATTTTTTTGTTTTTTATTTGAATTTCTTTTAGTTTTTCTTTTTTTTTTTGCTGTTGTTATCTTTGGTCCAAGCTTTTATTTATTTTCTTTTGTTTTTATTGTTGTTAATAAAAAAAATTATAAAACATGAATAAAAAATTAATAAAAAAATTTCAATTTCAATTTCATTTTCATTTTATTTTAAAGTTGCTTTGTTGTTAAAAATATTAAATTGATTGTGTTGAATATATAAAGAGAGAGAGAGAGAGAGATAGAGATAGAGAGGGAGACTTTTTGTGCGTGTGTTGTGTATACAAATCTTTTGTTTTGTTTTTTTTTCTTTTTTTTTTCTTTTATTAAAAAATGTCATCTTTGAAACCAACAAGTGTGTAAAAATCTTTTGAAATTAAACTCAAGATGAAATGAAAATTATTTAAGAAACATTATTATGTTCTTAATTGTTTTTATAATTAATAATTAAAATTCTTTAAAAATGAAATTAAAAAAATTACGAAAATTTACTTTCGTAACTACACTGTATCAGGGTATGGAATTACACATGTAGTGCATAGGATTTGGATTAGTGAAGTAGGTAGAGAGGACATAATAATGAATAGAGCACCTATAGGGCTTAGAGCTCAAGCAAAAAGAACAGCAAGACATGTACGATTATTAAAACACATTCTAGTGTAATATTCAGAAACTCAAGTAATGTGCGTCATGAACAGATGTCTGCACCAATAGCCACCGGTGGTCCAACATCTTCGGCTTTTTACACACATAGGATACGAACATCAACAATAATCGTCAAAAAGAGCGTAAAATTGTAGCTTCGAAAGAAGAAGGTTCGCGTCGCTTTTTTCAGCTTTCAATTATACACCCAAAAAATTATTACAGTAGGATTGACTATTTTCCAATGAGATTTACTAATAACAATGAGAAATGATACGCAGTATTTAGGGATTTGGCGTTGTACATTTTTCTATATTTTCCACTTCATCTACATATTATTCGGGTACACTCACATTTTTATCATGTTCTCTTTGTGCCGACGTCTGGTCATGAGTGACTTAATGCCACAACATCGTTTCCAAATTGGGGAAATTTTGTTGAAAAACAAAAACAAAAAAAAAAACAAAATTAAAACAGTCCATGGAGCACAATGTCCGTTTTTGGTAACGTTTACCATGAACGTGCAGCAAATTCGTGCAGTTATTGATTGCTTTCATACCCCGTATTACTTCAGCTGCACAAAGTATTTAATTAGACACTGTAGTGTCAATTTGTCACAGTTCCAACAAGTAACCTTTGTGGTTTTTGCTCAAGCTTCCTGATTTATGTACTTAGAAAACATGGTTCGTACAAGAATTAAAGACAAACGAACACCGTTTGCTTTGGAGTTTTGTTGATTGAACCCATTTAGAGCTGAACGAAGTTGAACAATTTTTTAAAGAATTGTGTTTAGTACTGCAGCCCACTTCTGTTTAAATGTCTACCACAATAGGCCAACTCACCATATTTAGAACGAAGACATAACATAACATAACTGTTTGATGCGATTTACATGCTGGTGGCATAGTCAGTTTGTAATTCTTTGGAAACCAGCAAGGTGCTGCCGTTATGGGGAATTGTGAGGGCTATCGAGTCATGCTAACTGAATTTTTGTTTTCAATAATCAAAGGTAATCAGCAAAACATCTTACTTACATTACTTACTTACTTAATTGGTTATTATAACGCTTCAGTTAGGATTACGATTTAGATTTTCACATCAGCTATGTTGTGTGTGTTATTTATATGCGTACGTGGCAGAACCTGCAGTTTAAAGTCGACTCCGTACGACAGATTTTTCATGAGGAAGAGAGGAAGTCGCCGAAGAAATATTTTTTCATATTTCGTTTTGTTGGAGATGTCTGATCTGGTGCTTGAACCGTGGCCTTAGGTCTAATAAGCTAAAGCACTACCTAGGCTAGACTGCGACGGTTTTGAAGATGTAATACCAGCAGAAATTCTGTGGATTTACATCGAAACCTAGTTACATCATAACATACATACATAATTGGATATTATAACCCTTCAGTCTGGATTACGGCCTAGCTTCTCACACCACTTACGTTGTGTGTGTTATTTTTATGCATAAGTGGCGGACCCACAGTTTAATGTCGACTCTGTACGACAGATTTTTTATGAGAAATTTTTCATTTACTTTTAGAGAGTTTTTTTTGTCAGAAATTTGCTGAGGGGAAGACGTCGAAGAAATATTTTTCATATTTCGTTTTGTTGGAGATGTCTGATCTGGGGTTTGACCCTAGGCCTCAGGTCTAATAAGCCAAAATGCTACGTAGACTAGACTGCGACATTTAAGAAGATGTAATGCCAGCAGAAATTCTGTGGATTTACATCGAAACTTGAGTTGAGCTTTTGTGTGGCCCTACATTACATCATAAATACATACATAATTGGGATATTACAACCCTTCAGTCTGGCTTACGGCCTAGCTTCTCGCACCACTTATGTTGCGGGTGTTAATTTCATACATGAGTAGCGGGACCTACAGTTTAAAGTGGATTCCGAACGACAGATTTTTTGAGAAACTTTTCATGGCAATTTTATTTACTCTCAGAGTTTTTGCCAGAAATCTGCTGAAGGAAGTCGCCGAAGAAATATTTTTTTCATATTTCGTTTTTGATGTCTGACCGAGGATTCGAACACTGGCCTTGTGCCTTATAAGCCAAAACATTACCTAGACTATACTGCGACATCTTCGAAGATGTAATACCAGCAGAAATTCTGTGGACTTACGTCGAAACCTGAGTTGAGCTTTTGTGACCCTACATTACATCAGTTTGGAAAAAATGCCATCATCGGTATATTAACGAAAACTGTAGAGGAATCACTCGGCTTAAAAGCTTGATGTTAGCGGTTATAATACACGAAAAAATTTCAAACTAAAATAGAGAAAAAGTCAATGAGACGAGCTATTAGATAACTGGCCAAACAGATGCTACATAGACTAGTTCAACTATCTACTAAATTGACTTAGGCGTTCCGGTAAGAAGTGAAGTTAAGTTGGCGTGTAATTAATAAATACAATGGCAGGCTATACGAACGATGGCGAGAGAAGTGAAGTTTCTAGCTTCTCGTCGCTTTCCTGACCATCTGCCTTTTTAAAATTTAAAATGAAAATTTTTGTGGAAACTGATGTACAGCATGATAGATAATTTTCATTTCCTCGTTGAATTGTTGCAATAGCAAAAAGACACGCATATTCCTATAAAGAATAGCCAGATATTATTCATAAGGGTTTATTAAGTACACTTATTATAGACGAGACCACGTAAAATGGAATGGGCTGCTCCTATGTGTTTCTTCTGTTCTTTTTTCCACTTTAACAGTATGAGCGAGATGATGTAGTTGTGGTGAACGTTGTTAGAGTGCGTTTGCGTTGTTTTTAATCGTGTATTCTTAATATCCTATGCGAAATATCACATTGTCCTTACATGAAGAGACGTTACAACCTATAGCCAAAATTATTGAACTTTCCTTTTTCCTAGTTTAATTAACTTGTAATTCTAAGTTAATTTATTAATTGTAATTTGTGGTCTTCTTGTTCTTTTTGTGACATGATATAGAAGCGCGAGCGAGGCGCGAGCAGCACACCTATTGATGCTTTTATAACGCCGCTCCAGACCTTGTAGAAAAGATCACCGTACATATTTCAGCGATGCCTGACAGAGTAATTGGAATGATCAGCACGTCAATTACATACATAAAAAAAAAAAACAATGTTTTTTGGTCTCTATCAATAATCCTGTACTGTAGTTTGTAAAAGGTAGCAAAAAAAAAAAAAACACATAAAATAGATTACTCCTTGCTTATAGAAGTATATTTCTTCTAAAAATATTTATGAGAGATTGCAAAGGAAAAAAAAAAAACAAAAGATATCAAATCATTAGAAATAAACAACCTCCATCTTTATTGTGTCAAATACGCACACATCACGATTAACCTGTAGGATCTTCGCGCAGCGAAAATTTGATGATCTTCATAATGGGCGTTAGATACGCGCGCCACTTTCTTTGTCATCGCGCACCTTCTCCGCACCTTGCTGGCGATGACACGTAGGACCGCCCCACCCGCGCCAGTGTGTTGCTTAAGTCTCTCATGGCGAGGCCCCGCAGCACCCCCAATACGTCGTCGAGCCGAAGACATGTGGGATAGCTGATGACCAGGACATGCTTCAAGACCTGTTCAGCCGCGTGCTCGGAAGAATCAGAGCAGTACCAACAATGTTAAACATTCTTATGTATGGAAGCGTGTTAACACGTTGACTCTGTTAATTCACTAAACCCCACACCTCTGACACTCAACGTTAATACCCGGGCCAATACGCCCGCCCCGCGCTTGTTAAACAAACTAACTGCTCAACACCAACCAACTTTCCTGAAGACACACGGCGAAAAAAAAGGGGTTCACACTCATAGCACTAAATTTGGTTTCGCCTAAATGCTCAACCCTCTGCTCTAGTATGCTATTTTTCGACAGCATCTCTTGTCCCCAATCTACTAAGAATGCCGCTGACTCGGCGACAGCCCAGCCACATTAAAAGCTCGTCTATACAAGACATCTAAACCCAAAAACAAAAAAAAATTCGCGAATGACAACAACCAACACTCATGCCGCGGCCATTGCACTCAACAGATATTGAAAAATCTTGTGGTTTTCTTCGTCATTTACGCTATACACGCGCCTCGTCGCAAGCGACATCAGCCCTGCTCTTAGGCTCGGGTTAATGCGCGCGGTTCAGTCTAACCCCAGATCAACCAAAAACTGAGACACCCCAGGAGATTGGGTTGCGACTATCGTCACCTACATCTCTCACCCAGCCTGGGCCACGGCCTTATGCTCTCCTCTGTCCGGCTGTCACTTCCTGGTCAACGTTGGTATTCCTGGGTTGTCGTTGTTAGCAAGATCCTGTCCAACGTTGGGCAACGGCTCAGAGACCAGGGCCGGCAGTGTCTCCTTCTGGGTCTGTGTGGTGACATTATTGGTTGAACTCGCTTTAGTTATGTCAGTAGCTTTAGATAACTCTTGTAAGGAAGTACAAATATTTCGATGAGATTCATTGGTCAGTTAATATGGGTTAAAAATGAGTTAGTAGGCAAAAGGTCTAGTGTGTCTCAGACAATCGTGTTTAAGTCCGTCGGGCTGCTTAACCCCGGCTACCTTGATGTACAGCCCGTTCTAGATTAGTATAGCGGGCCTGTGATATTGATGCAGGACACTATTGACCTGCCCTTACCAAGGCAGGCCCAGTCTTTGCCACATCATGGCAACAAAGGGCATCTATAAAGCGATAGACATTTGAAAAGTTCTAGGGTTGTGATTAAAAAATGCCCTAAACTTATCTTCGTGTTCATGGCCCGAAACTGACACTGCCACCCGCGATAACGACAATCGAATAATATTTCTTTCATAAGGCTGCAACAGTTGGCCTCACAGTACCCCATACCAATTAATTTGTGCACTTTATCCAGTGTATGGGGTCGTATCACGGCAATGACATCACGAATGTGGACCTTTAAATGATCATTTGTCTTTGATTTGTCGGTATAACACTTTTCTTTAAAGACGTCCTGCAGAAAATAGTCTAACGGTATCAAATTGCAGCCTTTTGGCAGTCAATTGATATCATTATTCCGGCTAATTAAAGTGCTATCAAACGTTTGACTCAATAAATCGATTGTGGCATAAGGTGTGCGACAAGTTTCACCATCCTATTGAAACCAAACATCGTTCACATCAATATCATGAAGAGCGTGTACAAATAAATCGGTTATCATGGTGCGATAGATGTCTCCATTATCCGTATTCGCTCTACAAGCCACACCAAACAGTCACTCGTAATAGACGTATTGGCTTCTGTAAGACCACGTGTGGGTTTTATGAGTCCTAAATACGTCAATTTTGCTTATTAACGTACCCATCAAGATGAAAATGAGCTTCACCCGAAAAGATGATTTTTGTTGTTGTAATTTCTCAGTTTTAAAAATAAATTTCCGATAAATCCCAACGTTGCTCAAGCGTAAATCGTAAATCGTAAATAATATACCGAATTTGTGACAGAATAGATATGACATACAAAAGTGTTGCCAGGATTCTGAAATAACTTGACGGGATAAAACTTTTTAGGACGTTGTAACTGCTTGGATCACCGCGCAATTCTTGATATATCGGCTGCAAAGTTGTTCGTGGATACTGGTGGAATACGAGATTATCCAAGAGCCGGCAGTCAGGGCATCGAAAGTAATCACAGCTGTGAAGAAACGGATCGACCGAAATCGCGACCGAAATTGAATTCACAAAAATTCGTGTTTCGCATTGCCAAAGAAGAATTAGGACCCCAACGCCTACAAGCAACACACTGGATTGCTGCTCATGGCCGAAAACGGACGGAAAAAAGCAAACGAAAATCGAAAGCATTACTTAGCTGGTACGCAAAGAACGCTTGCAGATAAATTCTGTTTACAGGTGAAAAAATTTTTACATGGAAGAATCGTTAAATCGTGTGTATTCTTGGTCATCCAGAGAAGCATTCTAACTCATCATGAGAGTTCCAATAGGCCACCATCTCGCATCTGTAATGATATGAGTGTGCTAAGATGGTATTACCAAATTTCACTTCTGCGAGAACAGAGAGAAAACATCGGCCCATTGTAAAGCCTCTCAACCAAACAATATTCAACAACAAGTCATGGACTTTCCAACAAGAATCTGCTCCAGCTTATAAAGCAAAAAGCAGTGAACTGTGGCTCAAAAACAATGTTCCGGATGATTGGCCAACGGGTAGTTCAAAGCCAAAACTGTTACATTATAAGTTGTGATCCATAGAGCTTACTCTACATAACATAATTGGTCATTTCAACACTTCAGTCAGGATTATGACCTAGTTTCTCACATCACTTCAGTTGTGTGTGTTAAGTTTATACATGAGTGACAGGACTTACAATTTAAAGTCGACTCCGAACGATAAATTTTTGAGAAACTTTTCATGGCAAATTTTTTTTTTTTATTAATTTTCAGAGTTTTTGCCAGAAATCTGACGAGAGGGAGTCGCCGAAGAAATATTTGTTCATATTTCATTTTATTGGAAATGTTGCACCTGGGGTTTGAAAGAGGGCATGGCTTGCTATGTACGACACCCAAATATTGAGTCGTTAAAGCGCGGCCTTGTCTATGCAGTGGCTAATTTCCATATGCATGAAGAGCATCTTGCGATCGATGAGGGCCTTATCTGAGGCGATAAGCCATGCTGGAAGGCAAATGGAAGTCATTACGAATAAGTTTTTCTATGATAAAGAAACAAAGTTTTTAAAAATATTTAAGCCTTTATCATAAAAGAATAACTAGCGTTCAATTAATTTTTGTTTTTGTCAATTAGTTGTTTCACTTTGTGAATTTCTTTCGTATAAAAACTTGTTTTTCAAAACTTAATAAACAAAAATGGGAAAGGCTCTTCAAGTCAAGTTTATTATTAGCAAGGTTTTACGATAGTTTCCCTTTCAAAAATGTTTGCATTGAAGTTCGGTCATGCCTGCATTACGATGTACAGATTAGATGACTGTTTTCATTTTCATGTACGTTTTTCTTTTTTTTCTTTTTAGGCATCAAAGTGTTTTTCTTTGGCAAATGTTATGTAAAAAAAAGAGGACAAAAAAAAATGAAAAAAGAAAACAAAATGTATGTATGTATAGAAAATCTCATTCCAGGTCAAATAATATTGACACTTCGATTTATTTTTGTGTTTGCTTTCATCATGATTCGCATACATTTATTCCAGCTCTGATGGTAAATAACAAAAACAAAATAAATATACAATCATATGATTTCACCTTCCCCCCAAAGCCGTTTTAGCAGTCAGCCATTTTCTATATGCATTCTATATCCTCTCTCTCTCTCTCTCTCTCTCCATTTCTCTCCATATAAATAAACCTTTCAATTTCTATTTTATTATTGAGTTTTTCTTTTTTCATTATTTTATTTTTCTTTCCAATTCTTCTTCATCTGGTTTTTGTTTGTTGTTGGTATATGGGTGTTAGTACTTTATTGAATAAAGTATTTTTACTGCAATCATCATGTTAATCCTACAGAAAAGCAACACCAACAAAAAAAAAATATTGCAGGCCTTTTAATACTTGTTGTCGTTGTTATTGCCATTGGTTTCTAAGGTGAATGTGGTAGAGCACCAGTAAGAAAGAGAGAGAGAGAGAGAGAAAAAAAGAAAAAAGCGAAGTGAAAGCAATTTGTTGCTTGTGTTAACGATTTCAGCACTTGAAAGAGCAAAAAATATGAAGAAAAAAAAAACGAAGAACGAAGAGAAAAAACACATCATCAGTCACACAATTTGTTGGAGAGCAATGTTTAAGGAATTTTTACAGATTTAACACAAATACGATTACATCCCTGTCCACTTTTTTTTTTTAGTGGCATTAAATAATGTGGAGGCCTTTCAATCATTTATCTTGTTTGCCGTTTTTACAAATATTTCGCATTCTTTTTTTTTTGTCGGTTTGTCAATGTATTTGAATTATTTGTATGCCGCATACTTTATGATGCTGCTTTTGTTGAAGTATTGCGCTGGCTAACTGTTGCTCTTGTTGTTGTTGTTTTTAAGGTATTCATCACATTATGTTACGCATACAGGCCTATTCACTTATTTTTCATTGTTTCCCTAACACAAACAAGTGCAAGATTAATGTTTGTTTTCGAATTTGTCAGAAATACATACGTTTAAGCAAGGGCGACATACTTTGTGTGTGTTGTTAAAAAGGAAATAAAATTTTGAAAATGCATAAATTGGATAAATACGGTACTGAAATCTAATTGACAGACTAAATAAAGCGTAACTAATTTAAATAGCAAAAGAGATTCAGAATTACTTGTTGAGCTAAATATGTAACGTCTTATCATTGTCAAATCTTGCCTTTTGATCGGGATTTACTGGAAATTTATTTCCAAAACAAAGACAAATAACCGGAAATAGCAAAAAATGCAAAAAAAAAAATCATCTTTGCGGATGAAGCTCATTTTCATCTTGATGGGTACGTTAATAAGCAAAATTGCCGTATTTGGGGCCCAGAAAACCCACACGTGGTCTTACGAGTCTTACGAGTGCCTGTTTGGCAAATATTTGTTTGAAAATGAGAACGGCACAACCATTATGGATAATGGAGACATCTGTCGCACCATAAAAACCGATTTTTTTGTGCCCGCTCTTCAAGGTACGGATGTGAGCGATGTTTAGTTTCAACAAGATCTTACAACTTGCCACACACAATCGATTAGTTGAGTCAAACGTTTGATGGCAGTTTAATTAGCCAAAATTACGATATTAATTGATCTCCAATAAGCTTTGATTTGACACTGTTGGACTATTTTTCGTTGGGCGGTGTTAAAGAAAAGTGTTACGCCGACAAACCAGAGACTGTTGAGCATTTGAAGCCCATTTACTGTTAAGTTCATTTTATCCGCTGGCGATATCAAGGATTCTTACTTTTTTCGAAATGAGCAAGAAACTGCTGTTATGATGATCACTATCGAGCTATGCTGGCTGAATTTTTAATTCTAAAAACCTAAATTAATCAGCATAACCTTAATGATATTTGGTTCTAACCAGACGGTGTAATATCTCTTACAGCGCGGTTAACAATCAATTTATTGGAAAATCAATATGACCTCTTAATTCTTGCGAGTTGTATGAAGTCATTGTCATCATCAGAGAATTTCCATTTTGGGTTCAAGACGATCTACGGTACTACACAATGCTCTTTGAGACTGTTGGTTACCATTCTTATGTTACTTTTGTATAGTCTGTTACATGACTAAAAGCCTCTTGTATAGTAATTACCCAACAAAAGTTTAAATTGCCACAAAATCATTTCGTTTCTGAAGAGTCTTTCAATTGACTTGGGATCTCATAGAGGGTAATCAATCTCATTTTCTTTACCATCTTCAGACATAATAACATACATACAAAATTGGTCAATACAACCCTTCAGTCAGGATTACGTTCTAGCCTTTCACGCCACTTGTATTGTAGGTTTTTTCATATTTCGTTATATTGGAGATGTCTGACCTGGGGTTTGAACCATGACCTTACGTCTAAGAAGCCAACACAATACCTACACTAGACTACAGCGACTTGGTTTTTCTTTAGCATAGATTTCTGGTTTGAATATGCATGCGATAAAAACCTCCCATCTGTTCTCGATCTATACGCATATAGCAGACTAGTCCGCCTTTTAAAAGAGTATAGACCCCCTAGTAATCATGTCTAAAGGGTGGTAAAATACCAATTATGTATGTTATGTATGCATGGTCTAGTAGGTAGGCCAAGGTTCAAATCCTCGGTCAGACATTAAAACGAAATATAAAAAAACANAAATAAAATTTTGAAATTGTATAAATGGGATAAATACGGTACTGAAATCTAATTGACAGACTAAATAAAGCGTAATTTAAATAGCAAAAGAGATTCGGAATTATTTGTTGAGCTAAATATGTAACGTCTTATTATTGTCAAATCTTGCCTTTTGATCTTGATTTTGATTTTGTTTCATTCGTCCTCTTTGTAGATAACTTTTCCGGGTGCGTCATGTGCCGGTTTAAATTTGAACCATCGCCGTGGTGTGAGAAGCTAGACCGTATTCCTGACTTGAAGGATTGTAATGGCCAATTATGTATGTTATGTTATGATGCATGCCATATACTGGATAGCATAAATTTGTGCTTAGATGAGGATCGCATGTGTCCAAAAAGATATTGCTCTGAGATAAAAAACTCTTATTTGTTCTCGATTTAACCGCATACAGCAGAATGGTGGTCTTTTTTTAAGGAGTATAGTCTCACTAGTAATCCTGTCTAAATGATTGTAATGACCAGTTATGTCTGTTACGCATATAATGATGAGGACCGCAAGTGTCCGAAAGCACGAAATATTTCACTCTGGCATCACTCTGTTTCTGTCTTAATATATGTTTTCAATTCATGCATATGCTGCAGAATGGTTTTGTTTTCTTGCAAGATTTTATAACGCTTAGGTTACTTTATTCCTTGGCATTTTCCATATTCCAATTCTCTGGACCTTACTAGCATGTGCAATGGATTTCAATCCAACAGATATTATATTGCTTTGGTTATGCCAACACATTTAAGTGATTAGTTTTGTAATGTCTAGCCTAAAAGAAGACTGGATAGGTTTCTATTACAACCCTGACCCTGATTAGGTATACAATTGGTACAAGGTCTCTGAGTAACACACTCTGGATTTCCCAGCGAGTCTTTGGCATATCATTGTGGCATGTGTGATATGACAAACAAAAATTTTAAACAATATTTTTATAATTTATGCTGCTAAAAAAACCCTAATAATAATATTATAAAATAAAAAATAATATATTTGAAGAAAAAAAAAAAAACAACAACAAACCACGCAATGATCAACACATAAGCCCAGCTGCTGTATAAACAACAATATGCACAACAGTTGATGTATGTATTAATATTTTAAATTGAAATATCGCTCATACGCTTCATAAATTATCGTAAATGATATTAAAACAATAATAATAATAACCCAAAAAACAATAAAAAAAAAAACAAAAACTATTTAATATTTATGAAACAACAAATAATTATTTTTTAAATTCCTGTGTATGAATAACATTTTTTAAGTACAACAACAAAAATGAAAAAATCTCCACAAAATTTATACATTTTTTTTTTGAACTCAAAACACTATTATCACACCTTTCATAAGTGCAGTGTTAATAATTCATAAAAATTATCGATGACATATTTTTCAATTGTCAATATTTATGAAAATTATTGAATTCATTGAATATAACAACAATAATAAAATTTATTACCAATATTAATGCATAACTTGTTGTAATTATTTAATTATTCTGTAATACATGATGGCATATAAATCTATCACAATGCATGATTTGCCTGAATTTTTACAATAAAAATAACAAAACATGTGATGATGTTGCACAAATACCATTGAGCCATATGAGCTATAATATGATATGCGATGGTATGTGCATATGAAAATTAAAATATTTTTTTATTAATTATTTAATAATATTAAAAACAATATTGTACCAGCTATTGTTAATAAAGAAAAAAATTAAGCTCTGGTACTATTCAATTACGTGCTATTGATTGGATTCTTTTTTTTTCTTTCCGATACAACATGTGTTTTTAAACATTTGTTTTTAAAGTATGAATAGTTGTTTGTATATATTTGAACGACAAAAAAAATTATTTTTTATTTTTAAATAAACTTTTTAGTAGAAAAAAAAAAAAAAATTCGTGACATGTGAGATAACAAAAATATAACATGAGAAATGATTTAACCTATCCAACAATTATCCTCCATGAGAAGATCCAACAACGGTACCAAAATACGTATCGACCGATATGGCGACCGCAAATTCATGCTCGCATTATCAAATAAGAATTAGGACCCAACGCCTACAAGCAACATACTGAACGCTGCTCACAAGCACGAAAAATGGAAGGAAAACCGCAAATGAAAGCATTATTTAGCTGGTACGCAAAGAACGCTTGCAGACTAATTCTGTTTACAGATGAAGAAAACTGTTTACATGGAAGAATCGTTTAATCTACAGTACAATCGTGTGTATGCTTGACTTGGGCATCCAGAGAAGCATCCTAACTCGTTACCAGAGTTCCAATAGGCTACCATCTCGCATCTGTAATGATATGATTAGGGAGTGTTCTAAGATGATGTTACCAAATTCCAGTTCTGCGAGAGAACGAAGAGAAAACATTTGCCCATTGTAAAGCCTCTCAACCAAACAATATTCAACAACAAGTCATGGACTTTCCAGCAAGAATCTGCTCCAGTTCATAAAGCAAATATCAGTCAACTGTGGCTTAAAAACAATGTTCCGGATGATTGAACAGCTGGTAGTTCGAAACCTAACCTATTGGATTACAAGTTGTGGTCCATATAGCTTGCTCTACATGACATAATTGGTCATTTCAAGCCTTCAGTCAGGATTATAACAAAGTTTCTCAAACCACTTATATTGTGTATGTTAATTTTATACATGAGTAGTGGGACCTACAGTTTAAAGTCGACTCCGAACTACAGATTTTTTGAAAAAACTTTTCATGGCAATTTTATTTACTCCCAGAGTTTTTGCCAGAAATCTGCGGAGAGGAAGTCGCCGCAGAAATATTTTTTTTCCATATTTCGTTTTTGATGTCTGACCGGGGATACGAACCCTGGCCTTTCGTCTAATAAGCCTAAGGCCAACACACTAGCTACTAGACTATGGCGACTATCGTCTAGCACTGCTTAAAAGGTGTTACACCGATTGCGTTTCCTCTATATCATGGCAGCTTCTGCAGTGGGTAGAGCAAGCTTGTCAGCGAAACTGCCAATAGCGTAGTGTGAAGTTAGAATTCTGATAGATGCGAAACGTTTTTTGTTGAACTCAAGTAGTTCCCTCTATCTTCCGCTATCTACTGCGGGAACCAGCATTTGAAATTCAGCAACCCACGGTTTGTTCAATTTGAGACTGCTTTTCTAAATTGGAAAATAATATCCAACTTTACCTAAACAATTTTAAATTCGGCTTGCCAGTCCAAACAATGGTCTTCTTGCAAGTCTTATGCATACCATAATGGTATGTTAGGCCCTTCTTGAGGTGTATATCCTATATCCTCTATAATAGTTGTTTCTAACTGCTCTTAAGCTTTTCATTTTTAAGTACTTTTAAATCTTCCTACTTACGTTATATGTTACGAAATATGTAAATATTTTTAAATTTTGGTTTTCATAAATTAAACACTTTTTTTTGTTGTTTTGTTTTGTTTTTGGTTTAAACCAACTATACAATAGCAACAACAATGAAAAAGAAAAAAATAACAATAAAATAGCATAAATATTTAGTGTGTGTTTAAGGCAAGTTTATATAACAATAATAATCTTATTTATTCATATAACATACTTATGTACATACATACGAACTCATATGTTTGCATGTATGTTTGTATGTGTTTATAAGGATTTATTTATTCATCTATGTAGACGTATTTATATATTCACACAAATATTTTTAAATATTTATTTAACAATATATGAACGTATGTATGCATACATATGTACATATACATACAAATATATGTATTTGTATAGTATACATAGCGTATTGTATAGTTTTTATTTGTTTGTATGTGTTGCGTTAGTTATTTTTCATTTGCTATGGGAAAAATTATGTCTAAACTAGCAGCAGTTACTCAAAACTTAACCAGACTATGTTTTAAATATTTTGTGGTTTCTATTGGGCTTTTTATTCCCCCCCCCCCCTGCTCTTGCTCTCACTTATCTACCCATATACATAGATTTGTATCCTGCCGGTAAAGACTATAAACAATTAATGTTTTCTTCTGTTTTTCGCCTCATTTTGGTCTTAAATTTTGCAAATATTTTTTGTTTTCTTTTTTGTTCGACTATTTCCACAGTTTGGTTAGCAGAAAGTATGAGTTTCAGTGGTTTTTCGTTTATTAAGATACGAGTTAGATGCGGCAGATACAATGTATCAGATATGCTCAATGAACTGAAAGAAAAAATTGCCTTGAAAATTGCGTTTCTTAATTTAAAAATTTTTTTTTGGGATAAATTTTCATAGAGGGTCACAATAACTCTAAAAACTAAAGCCGAATAATAGGAATTTGCACTTTTAAGATTATAAAAATTAATGAAGCAAAAACCATATTGTTAATCACTGCTGTGGCAGCAGAGCGAATTTGAAATTAGTTAAAGTGCAGTTGAATGAGAAATACAGAAATACAGGACAATGAGAAATTGTCCTATGGTTGCAATAGAGCTTCTGTTGGACATAATACCGTTACATATCATAGATGTAGATCGAGATATTGACAGTTCCACTTTGCAAGCCACATATTGTTTTATGAGTACCTGTACCTGTCTGCGGAGTACGGATGGGTTATACTATCCAATGCTATTCCTTATAAAATATTTTGTGTTAAATACCCTTGTTACTCTTTGGGGGATTTGAATTTGGCTCCAAACATTTCCTAGTCTTTTGATATGGTATTCGTTAACGGCCGCTTAAAGTTGCGTCTTATAATAGAGCAACCTACCACATATAACTTAAATTATCAGTGTTATAAGCACATTGAAGAATGCCAACCTCTGAGTTCTTTACAACGGAGCAAAGTCTTATCAGAACATAACTGGTCAATACTTTAGACAGGATTAAAAGCTAGCTTTTTACGCCACCTATGTTACATACATACCTAATTGGTCATTATAACCGTCTGGTCTGGATTGCAACCTAGTTTCTTGTACCACTAATGTTTTGTGCTTTAATTTTATAAGTAAGCGTCGGGACCTCTATTATAAAGTCGGCTTTGAGCGACAGCTTTTTTTTTTAAGAAACTTTCGTGGTAATTTTATTTTACCCTCATAGTTCTTGCCAGAAGACTGCTGAGCGAAAGTTGCCGAAGAAATATTTTTGTTCTTAATTCACTTTGATAGAGATTTCTAAGATGAAGCTTGAACTGTGATCTCACATCTAATAAGCCAAGAAACTGCCAATAGACTACGGAGAAAGTTAAAATTGTAATAACTAGTTCACATTATCTCCCCATAAGGATATGACCATCATCTCTCGAAATCCTCGAGCAGAATATTCATTGTGTTTATGTTTGTGTGGATTGTACCGCTGTCCTACAAGTATGATGTTAACCTGCAACCTGGCTGTCAGTCTTGTTACAGCATGCCTATCATCGATTTGGTTCTTTGAAAGCATCCATAATCTTGTCGCCGATTGCATTTCTTCAAACTGCATCAACTCCGAGCTGAGTGCTCCAAATACGGATAAAGTACCAGTTAGTATAGTCATATCCCATTTTACTATCCCAATTGAATTGAGCATACCTTTCTCGAATCTCCTTATGGGTTCCGAACATTTCATTCTAACTTCAATAGGTTCTAGGATTGTAGACCTATTTGGTGTTAAGTTACACGGAAGGTGCTCTTATTAGTGAGTAGTGTGCTAATATTTTAAGTCTGGGTTATGGGTTCAATTGACAGCATAGTTTTCGTTCTATTTTCTTTTCTATGTCTGGTAACTACGCGATCTTTCTAGGAAATAGTTGTTGTTAAATTTTTTTGTTATTAATAACTCTTCATAAATTTCTACGCTTTTGCTCGTTAGATCTGTTTACCGTATGATGTGTGTATTTTGTTGTTATCTGTTTGCTGTAAACGATATCTTCTACGTAAAACTAAGAATTAAAATCTTTTATTTGGGATGTTTGGACTTGTAACCATCAGCATTATCTCAGGTCAATTGATAGTGATGCCCTGCCGGATGATAGTACAGAATTTTTTTGTAGTATCCTGTGTACCTTGAGATTGATGTCTCGTTTCAATTGCTATAAGGTTCCTAAAATAAACTCTGGTTGGGTTTAACACAAATTTTTTTCCGCATATCTCCATATATCGGACCAGATTAGTCGGGCTTTTTTAAAAGTGGGTTCATCTTTCTTTTGAGCATAAGAGAAATTTGAGAGCGTGAATGTTTGTTAGACCTCTGCAGAGGAATGCCTTCTTCACATATGAATTCTTTGAATATTTCTATGGACCGCCTTTAAAGCGTAACTATTGAATGTCTCGCTATATATTCAAAGACAACCGGCATTCGCTTGACCATATGCTGTGCCCATTTCTCTATGGATCTACTGGACGTTTTAGTGTGTAGTAAGACACGTGTTCATTCCATGCGATGATAATTTCTTTGCCCGATTCGCATAGTGGCAGTATTTTCACCAAGTAATTTTAGTCTGAAACAGTTCTAGAGTAATTGGGTAGGGCAAGGCATTTCAATTGATTTAAAAAGATTCCTCATACACGTCTTTTTTTGTTACTTGTTGCACCCCCTCCTACGTGAAAGTGTAAGGAATATTGTTGAATTAGAAAAATTTTTTTTCTCCTCAGTGTACTTAAACTATCTTGTGGTATTTAAGCACACAAAATGATACAGACAGAGTAGCATACAATGTTTTTCCTTCACATTGTATTTCTTTAGTTTTTTCTTGTTTTTCTTCTTCAAATAGATCTTAAATATTTATTTTGTCTAATAAAGACGTAAAATTCAAAAGCTTTTAAAACCAAATTTGGTCAAAACATTAAAATATTTATTCGTATATAACACCAGACGACATATATGTACATACGTACACAAAGAGATAATAAAAACAAATTAAGAAAAAGAAAATCAATTGTTGAGTGAATTATCACAGGGTATTTTAAAAGGAGTTTATTTTCAATTATTTTCAATTATATCATCGTTATATTAAGCGATCCTATGGCGTTTAACCAGAATTAAAACAGAATGCTAAGCGTCACCGCTGTATGTTGTATCCTTCAGCCTGAATATGTTCCATCGATAGCTCGCATATTCTGTGCTTTTCCTCTGTTACAATCTCGAAAGATCCTTACGCTTGGAGCATTTGTCACTCATACGTACAACATGTCCAATCCAACATTTAGACGTTGCACCTTAATGTCGTCGCACATTTTTAAAATTGTCACCTTGATGATCCACTTCGTCATGTGGTTCGTTGAAACCCACAGTTTTGTTTTGTCTTCGCTTATAGGGAGACTCAATTTCTTCGATTCTTTTTCAGTTTTTTTTGCTGATGAAGCAGTTAATAGAGATGAAAACTGGCGGTACGTTTGTTGTTTTCTCAGTCGAATGCACATACATACATAATTGGTCAGTACAACTCTTTAGATAGGATTACGACCTAGCTTCTCCACATCACCCCAAGTTGTGTGAGTTAACAGTTTACAGTCAACCCTGAATGATAGATTTTTGAGCAACTTTTCGCCGCAATTTTTATTTACACCCAACATTTTTGCCAGCAGACTGAGTAACCAATTGCTGTACCCGCTCTTCAAGGTATTGATGTAGACGATGTTTGATATCAACAGATGAGTGCACTTGCCACACATCTTATGCCACAATCAATTTATTGCGTCAAACGTTTTGATGGCCGTTTAATTAGCCGCCAAGAAGCTGCAATTTGATACCGTGGGCTATTTTCTGGTGGACACAAGTAAAGAAAAGTATTATGCCGACAAACCACAGACAATTGAGCATTTGAAGCATTTGATTGAACATGCGTGATTGCTGTTGCCAGATCTAACTGCAAATAATTACGTTCGAATTGAACAATGAAATAAATTCCATTGAATTGATAAATTTTTGTTTTTTTCTTCTTCTTCAACAAAATAACACTTTCTTAGAACAGTTACCTATTGCCATTCGTTTAAATGTCATAAATTGTAGGCATCCTTTAAATTCAATAATAATGATAGTAGGTATACGTGTATGCTGTATACATGTGCATGTAGTTGTTTTAATAAACTCTAAACATGTATTGGCATTAGACCGCAAAAAAAATTTTTTTCTATTTGCAACATAAAGATTGATTTATATTGTCGTTCAGACATTCTGTTCGTTCTGTTCTGCTTCAATCTGCTCTTTTATTGTGGGGGGCTATCATGTTTTTTTTCTCTTTTTTTTTGGGTAATAAATTGTGAAAAACGAAATTCTTTCCATAAATTTATGATCTTTTCGGTATTAGTTTGCCCATCTAAGCATGGGCATGGCAAATGTTTAGTGTTTTTATTGTTGTTTAAATGTTGCTAAGCATGGCCAAACACCTACCAAATGGCAACTCATAAACAACATCTGAAACCAGCATAGCCTGCCTTAAAAACTGTTTATCATTATTTTTACTTTCATATGTCTCGGCCTAATTGCCTTGTTTGCCAGGCATTTAAGGCTGTCTTTTTTAATGCCGCTGTCGCTGTCATTGTATTTGCTGTTGCTCGTGTTAAATGAGGTGCTACAAAATGTATCTGTTTTGTTGCTGTCTTGTGGCATAAGAGGGTTAATGGTTATAGAATAACCGTTAACTATTTTATTGTTAAAATATTCATTATTTCAATAATTATTATTTATTAACAATGTAAAGAAAAGACATTACACGTGTGCTCTAAAATACGGCACTCCATTAGAGGTTGTGTGGTAAATATGGTTTTGTTCTAGAAGAAACTGCAGATACATACATTTACATCCATTGTTTTTGGGCATAAATGTTTTAAATGCCGTAAATGGCTGCTTATTATTGGTTTATTGTTTTCCTTTTCCATACAAAAGAAATTGTGGGCATTGTGTATAAATCTTTTGTATTCATTATTGAAGAGCCATTGTGTTATACAAAAAATTTTTACGTTTGCATTGTTTCAATTTAATAATTTAATGGCATTTTAATGAATAATTTTCTTAATAAAATTTAATAAGAAAACAACACAATTAGTTATCGAAATTCACTCCTGCAAATGGCATATATTTGCATGTGTGATTTATTTCTTGAAACCTAACCACCACCCAACCT
>QOCX01001765.1:0-28744 GCA_005959815.1 Sarcophaga bullata | reverse complement strand
CGCTTAACAATGTTCCATAATGTCCGTCATGATTATCGTAATTTCGAAACTAAACACTTCTCTTATTGTAGTAATAAGATAGTGAAACAGAAACATGCTTTAAGGGATTAAATAAAGAAGGATTCAAATTTCTGAATAGGCTTCAAGCGCCTTTCTATTTATATCTGTCATTTGTATTATTTTTTTGTTGTCGGTGCTTATATTACATGCTTGTGATTCCCTAAACCAATACCCCAATAATAATACAGCTCAAACTATCCAATATGTACACTTTATATACTATTAACAAATGATTCTGAATCCAAATATCATTGAACCTTGCATGAGCCTTATAGCTATATTTGTACTTATTCTTGTTCATGTCCGCGTTGGAGATTCGCTCTAAGTTTAGTTTCAATTATAAGTCTAATTAAGAGCTATAAGTTTGATTTATTGTCAAAATAAAAATTCTTTTTGCCTTAAATGTATATCAACAGTTCCGATTGACATGAAAGGAACATCCCCAAGTGCAAGTGACCATGTTTTAATCAAACAACCTAAGAAAAATTGGAAATAAATTCGGAGATACCTTTAAATTGAATTAGGTCCTAAAGTTTACTCTTTTCACATCGATAGATAGATCAATACTGTCTTTTAAATAGGCATCGAAAACTGTATTGCCCTGACACAGTCGCTAAGCAGACTTCAATCTGTGAATATACACTTTTTTCGTTGATTTTTCTTCGTAATTTATTACCTTTTCCTTAAATTCTTGTATATTTTTGTATCAGATAATAAAAAATAAACTGATAACATTTAATTCGTGACAAAACGGCAGATATCTTAGTTCTTCAGGTTGATCTGTCAACTTGTTTCTTATTTGTCAATGGCAACCTGGTTTAACTTTTGTTTTATATATATAACATGACGGCAATAATCCCTCTCTAGAGCCATTATTCTTGTTGTTGTTTTTTTTATTACTGTCATTCGTTCGTGCCTGCCTGCCTGACTGGCTAGCTAGCTAGCTGCTAGCCTTATTTTATGCCTGTGTTATGTTTACCCAGTCTATTCAACTATTTACTTCCAATTCTCCCGATCCCTTTAGGAGATTAAAACACTGACTGCTGCTACAGCCCTTATTGTAGAATGAATATTCTATGTTACCCTGCTGTGTATATGTGTATGATGGAGTTCATCCTCCTTTTTCTACACATAAAAATAGAAGAAAGAGAGTGTCTGGTGGCCCAGAAAGTAAAAGAAAAAAATTTTAAAAATTTTATTAAAACTGTAAAGAAAAATGGGGAGTAGAGTTGGGCGTTAAATTAATTGGTATTCTCGTATTTTATGTCGTAGTTGGTTGGTTCGTTGGTTAGTTGAGATCCATCAAAAACTTAAATGTGTTATTTTATTTATTTTATTATACTCCAACTTTGTTTTCGTATGAAATTAATTTAATTTTCCTATTTAAATACAAATTTAAAGTTTTGTTTTTATTGCAAGGATTGAGAGAAATGCTTTTAGAATTATAATCTTTTATAAAATTCTATTGATTTATGGTGTTTTTTGTGATTATTTTTTTTATAGACAATGGTTGACAAGGAAAAGAAACGTTTCCATGAAATGGCTGAAAAAGACAAGGCTCGTTATGAGTTGGAAATGCAAAACTATGTACCACCCAAGGGTACAGTAGTGGGACGTGGCAAGAAAAGGAAACAAATGAAAGATCCCAATGCGCCGAAACGATCATTGTGAGTTCGTAGATAACAATCTTTTTAGCTTACTTACTACTCTACTCATTTAGAATTGATGAGAAACTCTTTGCTTAACGTCTATAATTTATAATTATTTTTATTCTTTTTATTTTTAATAATTTTTTTAGATCTGCCTTCTTCTGGTTTTGTAATGATGAGCGTAATAAAGTTAAAGCTCTTAATCCAGAATATGGTGTAGGCGATATTGCTAAAGAATTGGGTCGTAAATGGGCTGATGTTGAGCCTGAGGTTAAGCAGAAATATGAATTAATGGCTGAAAAGGATAAGGCCAGATATGAAAGAGTAAGTTTTTCCGCAATATTTTCATGTATTTTTGTTTCCCTACTGATTTGGTTTGTCTGCTTGGCTTGTTTAGGAAATGACCGAATATAAGACAAGTGGGAAAATTGCTATGTCTGCCCCCTCCATGCAAGCACAACAACAAGCGGCGCAAAAAGCCGCTTTACTGGCAGTGGCTGCTCAACAACAGGCAGCCCAGCAAGCAGCTCAACATCATGAAGAGCATGATGATGACGATGGCGAGGGTGATGATGATGAGAATCAATAGATTTAAAGTTAAGATTACGATGCCCAAAATGTTGCTTATGAGATACTAAAAAACAAACAACAACAAAACAAAATTCACACCCCAAACATACAACAAACAATACAAAAATTAAGAAAGAAAAATTCACTAATTCCACCAATTCATTTTTATTTCTACAGCTTAAATGTCCTTATTGAAATATGCTACCCTTTCTTTTCTTTAGAATTTTCCACTCTAGAATATTCTTTTTAAAAATTTTTAAGTTTTCAAAAATATTGTGACCAATTTTTTTTTCGAATTTTACTTTTCTCTCTCACTTTTTTGTTTACAAACATTATTAATAATTTTCTATTAATAGAACACAGCATTATTATTACGTTTTAACTATTAAATTTAATTAAAAAGAAAAGAAGAAATAACAAAAAAGGAATATTGCGTTCTTTTTTGAAATATGAAATTTAGTTTTTACAAGCATACATAATTTTTTTTAAAACTCATATTATACAAAAAAGAAATTACTGTGTAATTTATTTCTACAAAATATTTTATTATTTTTTAATTGCAAATTACCTCAAGTAATTGATTTTTAAAATAAACATAATTTTTTTTTTTTATTAAACTCTCCATCATAACAAACTCTTTTGCTAAGTGGAGAAAATGAACACGAAACAAACCAATTTTTTATTTTTATTTTTTCTTTATGTTGTAAAATATTTGAAAAAAAAAAATAATTTTACAATATACGAAAAGAATTCTCTTTCGTTTGTTTTTATTTTCTGAATTCATCATTTATTACATATTTTTTAAACTAAGAAATGGAGTTTTTTTATGTTTATTTCAAATATAAAAATAAAAATTTATTATACGATTAAAAAAAAAAAAAAGAAAAAAGTCTTAAAAAATTATTGCAAATATAATATAATTTTTAATGTCGCTCTTACTTTTTGTTTTACAACTTTTTTTTTTTTCATTTTGTGTTCTATTGCTAATTTTTATTTTATCTATTTTTGCCATTAAAAAAGAAAAGAAAATGTAGAAAATATTTTTATTTAATGTTGTTTTTTTTCCAATAACACAACATTCATTTTGCAAAAAATAAAAAGTGATATGCAAGTCAACAAACAAAAAAAAACAAAACACCTAAAACTAACCATCCAATACGTATAATATCCAATTAACCATTAGAAATATAAATGAACAAAAAGAAAAGATAAAAAGAAAAACATGAATATATTTAAAAACAAACCTGTGTTCAAAATCAGGAAAAAACGTAAATAAATATAAATTTAGAAATAAAGATAAAATTACAGCAAATTATTAAACAACATGAAAAAGAAATACTTTTTTTTTTTTTCTGTAAAAGAAGGAGCCAAATATGCTTTAGTTTACTCTTTCAAAGCAGAATTAACAAGACATTGTTTTTCACATTTTCTTTTAAACTGTTTGATTATTTTTTTTAATTTTCTTAATTATACTTTAACGGTGAGCAATTTTGTAAACCTAAATATAAGGCGTATACATTTTGGAACTTAGTTTATTCTTATTTCGTCCAAAAGTGAAAATAAGAAAGAAAAAGAAAAGTAATAAAGCTTTATAGATTTAAAGAAAAATTTAATAATTTATACGAACCTTGATTGCATTCTTGTATCAATCAAGGAAAATGTACGGTTATGATCGTTTTGTTCATATTCGCAAATTTGCCTTTTTGCTACTCTTCCTGCAAGGGGAAAAGAAAAAAATTAAAAATTTGTTTTAATTTCCGTATTTGCTTGTGTTTAACAGGCTTTTCCTTAATGTCCTTTCCGTGATTTACTAAAAATTGTTGCAGGAAAACAAAAGAAGTACATTTCGAGTTTAGAGTACACGTTTTACGATTGTAAAATGCCAAAATTAAGCGACCTTTTTATTTCATTTAAAAAGTTTACCAGATTTTATGTGGATTAAAAGTAGAGTAAGATCGATAAATATGCATATTACTTTGGGTTCATTGTTCTACCTCGGTTGAATTTTTTCCCTTCTTTCATTAAAGTTAGCATCAGCAGATATGACTACACTTCTGAAAATAAAAAATTTGTAGTTGCCGATTAATTTTTCTGCAGGAGAAATTTTTTTGATGCATTTTTTTTTATCATTGCATACACTTCAAAGGAAAGACAAAATTCGATAAATTTGTAATGAATTCATGAATAATTTTCCGTACTACCTTTAATTTGTAATAAGTGTGTCTCGTTGACAATTCGACAAACATAAACATAAAAAGGCTGTCAAATACCACTGAATGAGCTCTAAACTGTTTTGCCTTTTTAAAGTAAAATTAATTTACAATTCATCTCAGGCTCTTTTCATTGGCAAACCTTTTTTACATTAAACTCTAATTTCAATTACATTCTTACAGAACAAAAAATATGTTTAAGGTTTTTTTTTTGTAATTGCTCTTTTGTCTTTATTATTATTTTAAATGTGTGAAGCAGCTTGTTTACTCTTATCAAAACTGAGAGGATTTTTATTTGTATTCTACAGAAAATGAATTCAAATTTATTAGTACAGACTGAAAGCAAGTACGTACAAAATAAAATGTATTCGTAGCGCTTTATATTTATTCTTTTAAATAATTTCCAAATCATTTGTTGACTTCAATATACAAATTATATATAAGTAAGAGAAGAGCAGACTAGTTAATAGGGGCAAATAGAAATTTTAAAGTTTACGCTCGGTGCAAAGAATTTTTTAAATAATGTTTTAAATTTCTTAAAAATGATCCAATTCAGAAGAGTCACTATATTTTGAAGGCATTAAGCTAGTATTTGCAGCCAGTATATTCCAGTATATGATACCAATCGATTTTGATTTTAAAAATAAATTGGAATTTACATAAATTGTCAAGAGTCTTTCAATATCGTTCTTACATACATTATTTATATTGCGGTAAAAAAACTTTAGAAATGTTTTTTTAAATGAGTTTCTAATCCGACTAACAAATAAATGAGGAAATCTTTTTTCCTTATTAGGTCTATAGACTTAAATCTTCATAAATTTTACCAACAATGAATTTTACTTTAATTGTGTTAGAAGTTCTTTGTATTTTAGTTTTGCACATAATTCTTTAGGCAATTATCCAGCCTTATTGCGTTTACTGAACTATAAACAAGTTTCAAGTAATGAATGTAAGCAATATGAAAATTTTTCTTTAAATCATTACAAAATTGTTGAAATTTGTCTGCAATTAGGAAATTATAGTGAGAAGTTGAATATGATGGAAAGGCATACATACGTGGTGAGTTCAATTTCTGTAGAGAACCACATAAAAATGTATAATCCCTTAAGAAACGGTCTGCAAAATCATTTCTTGTTTATTTTATTTTTACTGTTCGAATTTAGAAATCATAAAGGGTGACCTTTTTTTTTATAAAAACGATCAGAAATAAAAAGAAAAAATTGTAAAATTTGGGCCTTTCGGCTCTACTATTCTAATTGAAGTATAAAAGATCACTGGATGAAGTTCTGCCTCAAGTCCGTATGCAGAAAGTTGTGAAAGCTTGAATAATTTAATCAAGTTTTACTGGGCTTTATTTTTCTAAAATTTTTCCAAAATAGAAGTGAAAGTGATACAAAAAATTTAAAGGTTCATTATGTTTACATATTTTTTTTTTATTTATGCACTTAGCAAGAAGATTAATACAATAAGAGTCAATATTAATAAAATTTAAATTTTGAAAATGTTTTTTCCTTTTATTTTTTTTAAAACAAATTGCTAAAATTGTTTAACATAACTTGATGTAATAAAATTTTAAAGAAAAATATTATTGAATACAGTGTGCCTAGTGGCATTACTTGAAAAATTTTATAATAATTTTTTATATTCAGCAACTAATGTGCAAATAATTTTAAAGCAATTATTATTATTAAAAAACAACGAAAATATTAAAATTTAAATTGTTAAAAACTTTTAAATTTTGGAAACAATTTCAACCATTGAGGTGTTAAGTAGTTTAATGTACTGTGTTGCATTTGATTGATAAAATAAAATAATTTTTTTTTATTCTTAGATATCTACAGATTCAAACATTTTGAGCATATATTTTGTTGGAACGAACTCCATATTAGAGAATTGTAATCAAAGAAATGGTTTACGTTACATACTATTTACTTTACATTCGAGTTAATTTCGTAATTCTGAAATATTTGAGAGAAAAAATAATTTCAATAATATGCTTTTAAAAAAACTTTAAAATCATAGTCAGTCAAATATATTTCTTTTTTCATGTTTCATATCTGAGATATTTTGCTTTTTGTTTTATTTTAATCGTATTCATATTATTCATTTGACTTATGCTCCTTTGAACTGCATATTGTATATAATAAGATTTTTTTTACAATTGTATATATAAATTTGAATTATAAACTATTTAAATAGACAGTATAAAAGCTATTAATGCAACAAAACAAACCTTCAATACTTTTATGCAACAGATTAAATATGTTTTTGTTTTCTATGTTTTAACACTACTCCAGATCCCTTCTATTTGGCACTACATATTTGCTTGGTGTACACGATAAGCAGTAGAGACATGTTACAACATCTTTTTGTTTTTTATTTAAAACAAAAATATTTTGTAATATTTGCAAAGGAAATAATATTTTTTTAAAAAATATATATTTTTTGTTAATTAATTCGAAATAATTATTTTAAGATCTAAGAAATTTCTTATCGTAAATGATTTACCCTCAATATGATTTCGAGGGAATGAAATGCTTTATTTATAATTCGCAATAAGAGGAAATATTTTCCTATGTCGTTATGTAGCATTTCAAATCAAATAAATGTTTATAAAAATATTTTGATGTACATATATGCTACACAACGTACTATTAGTGAAATATTAAAAATAAATCATAAATATATTATTCAAAAAGATTATTAAGCTAAATAAAAAATAATTATTTCCTTTTAATTAAATTTATACAATAAAAACAAATTTTAGTATTAATTTTTCATTTTTACTTAAATTTTCTTTTTATTTAATCCCTTATTTAATCCATTAGCAGCCTTATAATTTTTATTTTTTTTCTTCTAACTTTCCGATATAACATTACGAATGAAGGCTGCTTAATTTTTTGTTTTTTTTTTTCACCACTAAATATATAAAAAAAAAAATAAATAAAACACAATGCAAACAAGTTCAGGCTCGAAAGTATTCCTATTTGAAAAATATATATAAAAAAATATTAATCATTTTTAGGAACAAATTATATATCTATACATACAATTTAAATACATAAACTAAATTTAGTATATAAGAAACAAATAATTATATTCATATTTATATAGAATTCTATTTATATAACAGACAAACAAGAGAAATAAAAGTCAAATAAAATAAATCCTTCAATAATAAAACTAGAAAAGCAAAAAAGCAAATGAAAATAAAAAATTCAATAATAACTGAAAGAAAATTGCTGTATAGTATGTATTTTTTTTCTGAATTGTAAAAATTTTCATCTAATAATGGCAAATTTTTATTTTTTTAAAATAGTATAAAAAAACAAATTTGATTTTTGAACGTAATTAAACACAGTAAAACCTTAACAAATAATAATTCATTAAAAAGTGAGAGAAAAGAATATTTAATAATGATAACGAATGAGAGGAGAAGCTAACTTGAACTTAAAAATATGAAATCCTACTTAAAAAATAACACCAATATATAAATGGCTTAAATTTACGAGAACAAAATATAAAAATTGTAAAAAGAAAATAAGAATTAAGATCTTTTTTTTTTAAATATTAGACTTCCACGTAACAAAAAAAAAGTATATGAAAATTATATAAAAAAAAATAAAACAATATCTCATAAGAAACCTTACACAGACCCATTTCTTATTAAGTAAGCATTATAAAACAACTTTAAAGTTTTCTTTAAATAACTATTTTTTTTATAAATACTTTTTTAGTTTTTAATTTAAAAGTACTTTTATTTTTATGAATGAATTAAATAATATGATTTTGAATTTTAAATAAAACAACAACAAAATATTTTGTAATTAAAAGATGAAAGTAATTAAAAACAAAATACTTTACATAGTTTTAAATATAAAATTTTTTTCATTTGATTTTTTTTTAGTTTAAGATATTAAAAAAATATAGTTTTTATATAATTTTGAAAAATAATTAAGCGTTGATTCTTTTCATTATTTTTTTTTTAGTAATAGTAAAAGTAAATATTAAAAATAAAAACAACAATAAAAAAAAACAAAAATGAAAAACGTTTTAACTTAAAACAAACAATAATTAATAATTATAAATATAAAGAACAGAAATTATTAACTTTAACAAATTCTTAAGTATATAATTATGTTTTAATTAATAATTAGAAACAAACACTCAGACCTATACACACATACAGACATACACACACAAGTAAATAAATATTAAATTTTTAAAAATAAAATAATATAAAAACAACTAAAAAACAATTGTGAAATTATAAAATTAATCATTAGTTTACTTTAATACAAAAAAAAAAACAAAAAACAAAAAACAAAAAAAATTATAATAAAAATAAACAAAGATGTTGCAAAATTTAGGGCGTTAAAATAAGTATAAACTGGTTTAAAAGAAAACGCATATTTTTAGGCCTAAAAACTAGTATAATTTCAAGCAAAACAAAAAAAAAAATATATTGAATAAAAAATAATAAAAAAAAACTATAAAATATTAAAACAAAAATAACATTTGTTACAACAAACAAAGCCGTAAAGAAAGGAAAGTAAAATATTGTATAAAAACAAAAAAAAAAACACTTTTTTAGAAATTATATAACCTCAATTTTACAATATATGTATACAAGAAGATGAAGAATAAGATAAAAAAAAATTAAAATATATAGTATATACATACATATACAATATATATTTTCGTTAAACAACATCCTACTTTCCTTAAAAGCTGTACTTTTTATTTTTGAATTAACTTTTATTTTTAATTATAATGAAAATAAAAACTTTAAAAAGTAAATGAAATCAAGAACTTGTAATTAAAATTAAATTTAAAAAAATAAAATTAACAATAAAATTAAACTTAGTATATACGAGTAAAATAATAACAACAACAAAAGAAAAATCCTCATTAAAAAAAACAACAACAACAATTTAATTATAATAATAAATAAAAATAAATATGAATGCATAATAATAAAAGAATTCATAATAAATTGTCATCATACTTTATATACCATTTAATAACAATAAAAGCAAACAACATTACATTCATAATTATTATATATATACATATAATATATAGTTGTTAAAGACAAACAAACAACATCTACAAATTAATAATAATAATAATATAAATAAAAACAAAAAACAAAAAAAAAAAGAAATAAATTAAATATTAAAATTAATGGCAACCACAAACAATACAAATGTCTTACTGATAAATGAAGCCGATCTAACTTTTGATGAAGAAACAAAACAGAAACAAAAACAAAAGAGAAATTAAAAAACAAAACAAATAAAAATGAAATGAAATGAAAAACATAAAAAAGTAAAAACAATATTGAATTAAAGAAAAAATCCAAAAAAGTAATAAACAAAAAAAATACAAAAAAAAAACAACAAATCGTTAATTTTTTAAAATAAAAGGAGACGTAAAACAAATTGATTTGGGGCAATCTTCTTATTTCAGAATAATTGGGTCTGTCCTTAATTAATTATGCTTCTCTCAAAGAAATCATCGTTCATATTACCAAAAATCTTAACTAAACGATATCTATTTACAGAATTATTCACCATAGACAGGAGTGGGATGGTAATCACTTGGTGCCAAGTTCAAGTTATTAGGTAAGTGCATAAGAAAATCCATATTAATGTTTCAGTATGACTAGCCTACATTCTTTAGACTGCATAGGTTGGCGATATATGGGTATTAATAGTTACTATACAAAGAAGAAAGCACAAATTGGCATTGGAATATTGTAACTGGTCAATGGATGTATCGACTTTTACTTCAGACATTGTGAAATATGTAGCAATGAAAAGGAATATGAGAATACGTCTTATTTTATTGCCATGGATGGAGTGAAAGAAGGACACCAAATGTGATACAAAAAGAAAACAAGTTGTTGAGAAAACAAGTAAAATGACGAAATTACTGGTAAGTAACCTACTTATTTTTTATTATTTATAAATTGTTTATTTGTTATTAAATTGTAGTTTTTCTTCACTCTATTAAAAAAAATAAGGGTACATCATATTATTTTCAAAATAGTTGTAAGAAAAAATAATATACAGTCAAGTGAAAAGGTGTATGTAGGCTGTTATAATAGATTTGTACTAATTTCGATTCCAATATTGTTTCATAGTGGACTAGTATTTAGTCGAGACTGCAATGTTGTTTAAAACTGTTCGTCTAGATATAGGTTCGAAAGGATTTTGGCGTACAGAACACGCCATATCATACAAGTAGACTGAATTAATTTCCAAACTTAACACAATTGTGAGACAGTTTCGTCTAATTGTTGGCTTTACTTACTTACTTGATGATTACAGACCTTTAATCAGAATTATGACAAATATTTTGTCCGAAAAATATGGATGAATCTAGTGTTAAAGCTTATCACAATTTGTGGAACACTTTTCTCTGATTATTGGCTTTACTATATTTCTTTTCTAATATATTAATATAATCTTTTCATAGAATTCAAACATAAGATTGGCATTTCTATTCTCTATACTCCATACTCTGGCCTTTTATGAATATACGAAGGATACATTTTATCCTAAATCTACTCAGAATCCATCCTAGCCTCACAGTAACGGTATACCCGCCACAAGGCTTACACAATGACTTCAGAAGTTGTATCCATGACAAATTGTTGGGAAGATAGAACTAAGCTAGCCAAAGGAGATTTGAATAACATTGTCTAAGATGTTTAAGAGCTTCAAGCAAGAAATTGTGAACATACGGGCACAGACGACCATGCGACATGTCAAGTTTTTCTGTAGGAGAGAGTGCATAGTATCATATAAACTTCATATGTGATGAAAATGACAGACGTTGGGAGCAAATACAAATACCAATGACAGTAGTAATGTCAAACAAATCTGTCGTAAACTTTTGACTCTCACTTCAAAATACGAATAGAATTCTGTACTATTTTCTCTTTGATTTTACGTAAGTAAATTCTCATTTTGTAAATTGGCCTTTAAGGCAGCTCCTTAAGATTAGATTAAGCTAAACTAACTAGAGGGATTTTCCCTCGGGATTTAGCTTAATATGCTCCCTTTCGAAATCATAGAATACAAAAGGTTGCTATTTTCGTTTTGGTTACAGGATATAAACCGAATATGTTTCTTTTTAAATTCATATTATTACGAAGCTCAATATAACTCCCACTGCACTGTACAAATGCTAGTGTGTTGAGCTGTAAATTATTTTTCTAAATTGGGTATGTAATGAGAAAACAGCAACAATTTAAGCAAAAATGATTAATGAAGTTCTTTATTTCTGTTCAGATACGTATTTCCATATTAGTTTTTCAAAACACTTAAGAACCTTAAGAAAATAATTTGGAACAATATTTCACTTTAGTAGGGAACTGATAAAATACAGTACCCAAGTCGGCAGCAGCAGTATTGACACACTCATTAGCCTGTCCGGTTACTTTAGGAATTTGGCTAATCAAGTATATGGCATGCCTAATTTGATTCTTTAATTTCAAAGTTTTGCCAAACAATTTAAAGAAACAACTTATTTTGGTATTAACAGTAAAGGCATCGATCGATGCATTTTCAGCATTGGTTGTAACAGTTGACGTACCACTACAAACAGACTCATTGATACTGATAATATTGCCGGCATTAGTAACGATATTCTTGCATGTGGCAATCAATTTCTGTGCTTTACTGTTAATGTTGTCTTCGCCACAGGCTTGAACGTCATTTAGAAAAGTCTGAGCAGCACTTTCAATTTCAACGACCTCTTTAACCGTACATTTAACACCCTTGACGGCAGACAAGGCTTTTTGAATAATAAAGAAAATACCCAACCAGGAGACAGTAACATGGGATTCAATATCGGTTATATCATCGGCTAAATCGTTGGCAATTAATTCGTCGATGCCATCATACATTTCTTCATATTCATCTTCCGTGGATGAGGACTGCACTGCATTGGCCTGAAATGTTTTTTTTGTTTTATTGTAAAATGAATTTTTTTTTTCATTTTCAGTTAATACTTACAGTCACTAGACACAGACCGGCCAATAGACAAAATAGGGAAAGTTTCATTTTGATTGTTGTTTTCGATTTGCAAAATGTTATTGAGCTCTCGAAAAAGTTTTGATTTGTTGTCCTATACTGACTGACCCACTATTTATATTGAAAATCGTAGTGCATATTTTAAAAACCCCAGCAAAGCTATTTTTTTTTAAAACATTCTCAACGTAATCGCATTGATAAAACTTTTAATTGTCTATATACGTAGATATAATTAAAATGAATATAAATATACCGGTAATAATAATCTTCTTTTTATCGTTTTTAATTTATTAAAGTAGTCCTCAATTGAGGGTGAAAGATTAAACTTTAAATTAATAATCGTTTGTTTTTGTTTATTTATTGAATGGAACTTAAAAGTATTTACCGAATTTTTTAAATTTTAAAATTAAGTGCAATTGTTATGAGTATTCATGTGATAAGACTATGATTGTCAAGCACAAACAATCAGTGCCGTCTAAGTTTAGATTGGGCAGTATTGAACGATATGTAATGATTTGTGTAAAGGTTTGCTTTTTCCGAAGTATTGTTGTTTCTATTGTGCATTCAAGAATTGTTTTTCGAAAAGAAATTGTTTACATTTGTCTATTGTCATTGCATACATACATAAGATACACAATTGGTAATTACAACCTTTCAGTAAGGATTACAGCCTAGCTTCTGCACACCACTTAAGTTGTATGAATTAATTTCATACATGAGTGAAGAGATCTACAATTTAAAGTCGGCTCGGAACGTCAGATTTGTGAGAAACTTTTTCTTGGCAATTTTATTTCACTCGTAGAGTTTTTGCCAGAAATCTGCTGAAAGAAAGTCGTTGAAGAAATATTTTTTCATATTTTGTTTTGTTTAAGATGTCTGACTTGACATGTTTGATAACACTACATAGTAGACTACGGCGACTTTGTAAAGTAGAATATAGTCCTCTCTATAAATTGTCTTGTCTCTAAAACACTACGCCTATTAGTGATAAGTGGAGTATATTTTTCAGCAGGAAATTCATTCAAACGCTAACAAACTTGCAAACTAGAAGTAGAGCTTGTTGGAATTCTACGAACTCTTTTCCTACTTTATTTGCCTTGGAGATTCAGATATAGTCTCTAGTACAATTGATTATGTGGTCCAAATTCGATGTAAGTCTCTGTTCACTCTCCTTAGCACTTCTGCATTAGTAACGCGAATATCTTTATAGTCCATATTTCCAAATGTCGTATCCTATATAATTTTTTGAGACGTATTTTGAAATGCGGATTGAAATTTGGCCTTACTAAACATTTTCGTATTTCAGAATTGCAGATCTTTTTTCTCTAGAAGTATCTAAATTCTCACTTAATACACAATCTAGAGTTGTAAATTTATACATCCATTCTAAAGGAGTAATATCGCTAATATCGATCTTTAAGTCTAAGAGGTGGTTTTACAGTTTAATATTATTGAGTAATTTGTGTTGACAGTCTGCAGAATGCTCAGTGTGCCCTACCATGTATTCTATAATAAAAATAGTCTAAGGGTGATCACTGATAAATTTGAAGTTTATCAATGAAGTTCTGCACATTTTTTAGGACTCATAGAGTTTGGCAAAGCTTTCAGTATTTAGAAACCGTGCAAGAGCTTTGATCAAAAATCGTTCTTTGCTAACCAAAGTGCTTCATTTTCTATAATGAGATCGCAGACAAAGCAATAATCTGAAAATTTAAGACTTGTAGACCTAGAATACTTTGACTTTCTCTTATTATAAAGATTAATTGTATACATGCAAGTTAAATCATAGGATTAACATCGCCAAAACAAAGGTCATCAAGATAACATAAGAAATTCTAGATATTTTCACATTAAGTTAGTTAAGATATAATGTTAGATTTATGCGGCGTTATTAAAGAACTAGACATCAGAAAAGTAGTGTTGGGTAAGAGTTTAAAGTGCAGTAAAGAAATACAAAGTAGCTCTGCAATATTCTATTCCAATATTGGGCTGTTTCAAGTTGGTAACCTTGGACTAATTAACATCGATGACATCAGATCGGTCAATAGGCTAAACGGGTAGTATCAGCGGCATCCTCAAATCGACCTATCCAAAATCCAGTGAACTCAAAAGGCCTGGTGTTAGATGAGGCCCTAAAATAATAGTTATTCGCTGACTTTTCAATATACTTGCCATTCTCCAACTCTTTTATTACAGTCTTCCAACGTCCATTGACGCTAGGTTGGCTAAAGTATCTAGAGTGTTTCCATGCTTGAAGATTTATCTGTTATAATACTGTACAACACTGAGCCTCTACGTGTGCAACACTAAAGCCCAGGCTAGTCAATCGTCCATAGAAAGTACTTTCGTTTTTAGAATACGAAAAGAAATGAGAGCGATTATCGAATTGTAATGTAATTTTGGTAAGCTTTTACATTGCTCTCCGTATGCTAAAAACGAAAGTAAGTTCCGTGGACGTTTGGCTAACCGGGGCCTGAATCTCTACTGAACAGAAGCTGTAATGAGGAAGCACTAGTCTTGTCGAGTATGAACACCAATGAGTCAAACAGTGCCAGTAAAGGTTCATTCTAATCCTATTGCAAGGTACAGACAACATATTTGGGCGTAAAAAATTTGTTAACAATGAAGGAGGTAGTCTGTAGTTGTTGACTGTTTTACGAAACTAGACAGTTCTTACTATAAATAAGATATTGAAGCTATTAAATAGCACCGGTAAAAACGTACTGAACTAAATGAAGGTTATGTTGAAAAGGAAATAACATTTTTAATTAGTTAATCTTGCTTTGCTAACCAACCTCGTGGTTAGAAAACTGATGTTATTCTTTCATTAACATTTTTTAAAATTTTTTTCATTTTAACTATTTTATTACTATTATTAATTTCATCTGGCATCTTTACTTCGATGTACGTACATGCTATTATTATCAATATTCGTAGTTTGTTGTTGTTTGTTGTCATAACGTGTAAAAGAAATCGCAACATGTGTAAATAAATTAAAACTACAATAATATTAAACATGCATAATATTACACATGTTTTGTGTATGTACACGACTCTGTAAGTAAAATTATTGTGGTATGTATATACATATGTATATGTATACATACATATATGTTTTGCGAGTGTGCATAACAAAATATATGTATATTTTTTTACATGTGCGTATTTTATTTACTATTTTTTTTATATCCATTATGCTCTCTTCTTTCAACTTTTTTGCTCTCCTACAACTCGCTACTATTTCTGATTGCCTGGTACAATAAATTTATTTACTACATATAAAAAATCTATACTTTTACAATAAGTTGTGTATGTACATACGTATACATGTCTGATTGTACGTTGGAAATAGAAATAAATAGAGGAAGATAGAGAATCAAATGTACTCACGTGCTACATTATTCATTCGTACTCATCTAAGTAATCTCGTATTTCAATAATGTGCGACATAAGCTGTAATAATTAAAATTTTTTTTTGATTATTTATTGTTTTATGCTCAAAGAGATAATTTTTACAATATTTTCTAATTAAGTAGGAAAACAAATATTATTGCAAAAATTCAAATTGATTTTCAACAATTTATTGAATTAAAGAGTACATGCCTACAGTGGAGACCATGAATTAAAGACACATACATTAAATGGTCATTATAACCCTTTTGTTAGGATTATGAACCATATTCTCACACCACTTATGTTGTGTGATAATTTTATCCATAAGGG
This sequence comes from Sarcophaga bullata, assembly GCA_005959815.1. Classification (NCBI taxonomy): domain Eukaryota; kingdom Metazoa; phylum Arthropoda; class Insecta; order Diptera; family Sarcophagidae; genus Sarcophaga; species Sarcophaga bullata. Next base: position 12,484 of record QOCX01001765.1, on the reverse strand, counting down.
GCGGGATCTACAGCTTAAAGTAGACTTCGAATGACATATTAAAAAAAAAGCTTTCCATGGCAATTTTTTCCAGAAATCTCTTGACAGGAAGTCGCCAAAAAATATGTTTTCATATTTCGTTTTGTGGCGATGTCTATCTAACCTAGGGTTTGAATCGTGGTCGAATTTAAGGCAAACAATTAAATAAACTAAAAGTTAGTTCATTAAAGAAATGCTCAGGTTCATAAAATAAATGTAATATTTAGTACCCTTCTTTTGGATCATAGCATTAAAACTCCTTGATAAACATTCAACTAGGAAAATGAAAGGTTTGCTTGGAATACCAAGATTTTTAGATTTCTTATTGTCTAAATTTATTGACTTTATTCGTTATAAAACTCTGCAATTGGATTGAGAACTGGAGATTGAACTGGCCACTGTAGAACTGAGGTATTGTTTTCTTCTCAGCAACTCTTCATTAGGCGTGTGCTCAGGGTCATTATCATGCATAAATGTCCACATTAAAGGCATGCTGTCTTTAGCGAATGGCATCATAATGTTTGTTAGTTTCTTTTCGTTCATGTATTGGTGCGTTCTAGCAATAATCTTCTGAATAGAACCTACACCATGGCAGGAAAATACTGTTCTTCACACCTTAACATTACCATCACCATGCCTAATTGTTTTAATGGTGTCCTCCGGGTGATGCTCTATATTTAGAGGACGTAATGTTTTTCATTAGAACAGAAGCGGTAAAACTTCGACTAATCGCTCAAAGGTATGTGTTTTACAAATGTCATCGGTTAATGGCGTTGTTCTCATTAGATGTCTCATTTAGACGTCATAATTCGTTGAAATCTTATTTAAAATTTTGAATAAGTCCTTAAAGAATCCTTAACAGCTGCTTTATAGTTAAGGCTACCCTTCCTAGGTGTAATTTTTCATGTTCTAGGGTTCTGTTTGGCATTTTTGTATGCATCATGTCGCTTTATATGTTCAATGCGTTGTAAATCTTGTATCTAAAATATGTAAGTAGCTTGGATACTTCAATTAGTGTTATCTATCAGTATCAGTATTCATATCTTGGATTATTTTCGTTGGCATCGGAAATATAAACAGCTCTGGCCATTTTTCAAGTATCACAACATAAAAGTAAAAAAGTCTGAAACATTCGTTACGTACCCTTTAACTTCAAAAGCAAATTTAAACAAAACACATGAGCTGTGATTTTAATGAAATATTGTTCTAATTAAATGGGATTGAAACTACTTAAGTTCGACAAGAGAATGAATTGCACTCTAAAAGGAATTCTAACGAGATACTATTGGCAGTTTTATTGACGAGCTGGGAATGTTCCATTAGCTTTACTGCAGAAACTGCTAGGAAGTGGAAAAAGCGGAATCGATACAACATTTCTTTACGTAATTTCTTTACGTGAGTGCCCTGGTCTTCGAAACAGGCGTCATCGGTCATGGTGTCGAACGTGCCACTGAGGAAACTGGCCGTTTTCATAAGAAGTTCGTGGTGATTCAAACCCACCACTAATGGACCGAATGAACTAGCCTGTGACCGGCAACTACGTTCGAACTATCCTACGTACATAATTCGGAATCGATAATTCACGATGTATGCTTAGGTCAGACTGTCGCTAAATACAGGTATAAGGGATACTTTCGGATAATGAGTATACCTAATAGCAGCAGCTGTAAAGCTTTAATTTCTTGCCCACTACTCCTTGTCGTTTGAACAATAGCTTTGACTAGTAGGTTTTACCTATCTTTTTAGGTGTTCCTCGGTTCCAAAGCAAAGTGACTGAAAGCCTTGTCAGATCAGCGGTTTTAAAACCACTAAATGAACAACCCGAAACAAGTCTAGAAATAGGTCAGTTGCAAACATAATAAAAAGGAACTTTGATCACTTTTCGGGCATACACTTTTTGGACAGTTGCGTCACTACGTTGTTTTCGTAAATACGGTATTGTCATCTGTGCGTCGATCATGTTGTGCATAAATTAAGATTTGTCCCAGGTATTGGGACTACGCTTATGTACACTCTTTCTTTCTTTCTATTCTCCTGTATTTCATGACATCCACTCACTCATCTTTTTGAGTTATTTCTTTTTAGGTTACTCTGTTCTATTAATTAATATTAAAAGCATCTCCTCAATTGCTTAAATATTTTTGAATCATGTCGTACGGATCTTGTAATGATCGTTAAAGAACCAGGAGATCAAATCTCCAGAGTCGAGGGCTTTGTTTTTCACACCAAATAGAACGAACGTATGTGAACTTGGACAAAAATCACTCAATTTCAAATATTTTTATTATTTCGTAATAATCTCGCCTAAAATCTTTACAAAATGGAGACAAAAAAAAACAAAAAGATAACAAAAAGTTACCAGAGTCGATCAGTCCTTTTTTCTTAGACATATGCAATTTCACACTTCCCTCTGTTTATATGGAAGCACAACAAAAACATCTCAAAACACCAGGGGCGTAGATCAGCGACTCTGTGCTATAGGAATTAATATTATATAATGAAAGCAATCATAAATATTCCTTGAAACATCTGATAAAACCTTATAATAATAAACATATTACATTCAAACATGACTATTTAACTTATTAAAAATCAACAGAGATCTAATCCGACGATTCTGATAACCTAAGAAATTTAATCGTTTTTATTTTTCAACTATGCAGGCGATGTTTGAACATTTTTTAACTTATATTATCATTATTATCGATGAATCCAAAATTGCATAATCTAGGTATACAAATCATTTAGCAACAGTTATTTATAAATCAGACAGGAAAAAGAACTGGAGAACTTGCCTTCAACCACAAAACTTAGATGAAGAGACGAGAGAGAGAGAAAGTTTTGCTATTACTATGTTTAAGGTTGCCCCTCTGTCCTTTTGGTACAACACTTACTAATTTTGGCAATCCCATTCTATGCTATAAAGTTATCGACTAGCACTGAATTACTTTTAAGTTCTTTTTAGCTTTGCTGTTTATTCTTGGCAAATCCCCTGTTCTATTGAAAAACCTCAATTCTCATATATCTTTTAACATTTTGTTCCCATGAATCTCGTAAAAAAAGGGATTCATAAAAACAGGAGATAAGAAATTGAAGAAGATCGCCAGAGATCTCATTGGCACATAACAAGTAGGCTGTCAAAATTGCATAATGTAGGGTATATATATCTTTTTGAAACAGTTATTTGGGACAATCAGACAAAAGAGAAGTAATCAAAAGTAGAAAGAAAAGTTATTATGATCATTCATTGAATTATTCTGATTGCCTGTTAAATCTCAGCTGGACAATCGTTAGATGAAGCGTCATAAAAGGATTGCAGCGTATATATTGGGCGTGCACTTTCTAAATAAAACCAAAAGACATCTGATAAATCTTAGTAATAACCTAATTACAACATATATCGCTTCTTCTATTTCAGCATATACTGTATATAGGAACAATATAGAATGTAGGGAACATAATGTGGTCGGTTAATTTTATTCAAAAGCTATAAATTGCAGAGTTACTCAGGAAAAAATCAGAAGAGAGCGCGGATTAACGATTTTAAGTAACAACAACGATTTGGTTTTAATAGGCAATCAGAAAAATTTAATGGATGACCACAATGAGAGAGAGTTTAGTTTTTCTGAACCGAGCTCAAAAAACTGTTGGTAAAAGATTTGTATACCCTACATTATGCAATTTGTCGCGCTATTTGATAGGATATGTAAGTAAATTAGTTCAAATATGTCTAAACCACAGCTCGTTAAATAAAATTTTGTTTTCTACTTCCTTTTTTAATTTTCTATTTGTTTTTTTCTGTTTTCTATTTTATTAGTTCTGCCACTTTTGTTTAACAAGCAGGACTAATAACAGGCAATCATAAAAATTAAATAAATGACCATAAAAAGAGATCTCTTAAATATTTCTCTCTTTCTTGATTGATTTAAAATAACTGTCCTTAAATATGTTCATACCCTACCGCATGCAATGTTGACACTCTTTTTGTTACGTGTCAATTAGATCGCTGGCGACCTTTTACAACTCTTGTCTCCTATTTCTCTCATGATTTCAGACTATTGTAATAGCAAAATCCTCTCTCTCTTCAGGTTGTGTTTGCTGGCATAGTGTAAAATGCGAGTAACGATTCCTTAAACCATATCGACTAAGATTTAACAGGCAATCAGAAAAATTAAATGAATGACCATATAGAGAGACATCTTGACTATTTCTCTCTTTCTTTATTGATTTAAAATAACTGTTCTTAAATGTGTGTATACCCTACCGTCTGCATAGCTGACAGTCTTCTTGTTATGTGTCAATTAGATCTCTGGCGATCTTTTACAATTTCTTGTCTCCTATTTCTCTCATGATTTCAGACTATTGTAATAGCAAAATCCTCTCTCTCTCTTCAGGTTGTATGTATCAGGCAAAATTTTCTAGTGCAGAGGCGCTTAACGATTCCTTAAACCATAACAATTAGGATTTAACAGGCAATCAGAATAATTAAATGAATGACGAAAAGGGGAGGGATCTTAAATATTTCTCTCTTTCTTTATTTATTTAAAATAACTGTTCTTATAATATGTGCATACCCTACCATATGCAATTTTGGAACCTACTTGTTATGTGTCAATTAGATCGCTGACGACGTCTTTCGATTTCTGATCGCCTGTTTTTGCAACGATTTCAGACGATATTCATAGAAACATAATTTAAAAATATTTGAGGAATTGAGTGTTTATCATCATAAAACAGGGAATTAAGCTGAAATGACAAGGGTTTCGAAAATTCTTAAAAAAAAGTAGCTCAAACTTTTTATGCAGCATATTATTAATTTTTCTTGTTCTGTAATAATTTGTCTTACAGGAGATATGAAGAGAAAGAAAAAATACATGTCGTGGTTGCCAATATTGGAAAAATCCTTGATTTTAAGGATTACTTCTGAACAGACAGAATATGAATAAACAAAAAAAATATTTATGCAAGGAAAATAAAAATCGAAATTCTCCTTTATTTTGATATGGTAGCTATGATCACGTCTAATTGCAACTAAAATGATTGAGGGCAACCTTAAATAAAAGAATAGCAAAACTTTCTCTCTCTCTCTCTATTTGTGTTCAGATCATTTTTGCTGGCTGGATAATTTTTGTTGTCAAAGTAGATAAACAACAATTGTTTAACAATAACGATTATGATTTAACAGGCAATCATAAAAATTAAACGACTGACCATAAGAGAATGAGAGAGAGTTTATTTTACTTTCATTATATTGATTTCAAATAATTGTTTGCATAAAATGTGCGTACCCTACTTTACTTCGACAATGTGTTCTATTAACTTGAGTCGATTACTTATGCCCTTTAATATACTGATCTTTTGATTTCATTGAGCTTACTTTAGACATAAAAATGTCATGAAGTCTAGATTAATGAAAGAGCTTTCAAGCTGATTTTTGAGAAGATAACTCTGCTTAACCTTAATTTTAATTTAAAAATTTTTTTTTTACAAATTGTAACTCAAAGCATACCAAGTAGGTGGTCAAAATTGCATAGGGTAGAGTACGCACATCTTTTTTAGAAACAGTTATTTGGGATCAAATAAGAAAAAGGAAAATAATTGAAGTCTCTCTCTCTCTCTTTTTCTATTTGTGGTCATTCATTCAAATATTCTGATTGCTTTTTAAATCTCTTTAAAACCATTGTTCGTAGATATAGGAATAATATAGAATGTAGGGAACATACTATGGTCGATTAATTTTATTCAAAAGCTATAAATTGCAGAGTTACTCTAGGAAACAATGTTTTGTTAAAGCGCGCGTTACTTTAGAAATTTTTTTAAATTACATATTGTAACTTGACCCATAACATAACAATTAGGCTGTAAAAGTTGTATAATGTAGGGTATACTCATGTTTTAGAAACTGTTTAAAATCGGACAAGAAAAAGAGAAATGCTCTCCTTATTGTCATTGATTTAATTTTTATGATTGCCTGTTAAATCTTAATTGTTATTGCTCTTATTACAATAACAAACTGCGACTGCGAACAAACACGACTTGAAGAAGAAAAGAGAGAGTTTTGCTATTCTTTTGTTTAAGGTTGCCAGCTATCATTTTGATTGCAATGCTTACAAAAGCGACAGGATAATTAGAATTGATCAGGTCCACCATATCAACATAATAAAAAATGTGGATTTTTATTTTTCTTTATTCCTTAAAGACAAAGATGTCCATCTGAAAGTAATCATTTCAGTCAACGATTTTGCCAATATTGAGAACGCTGCTAATGTCCTTCTGTTTCTGTAAGACAAATTATTTCAGAAGAACGAAAATTCATATGAAATATTTCTGAGCTATTTTTTCATCTAAATCTCCTGTTATCGTTTGTCTTTTTCGTTTAACCCCCTAACTCAAATATTTTTAAATTATGTTAATTTGAATCTTGTTTGAAATCATTGTAAAAACAGGAGATAATAAATTGAAGAAGGTCGCCAGAGATCTTATTGACACATATCAAGTAGTCTGTCGAATTTGCATACGGTAGGGTATGCACATCTTTTAGAAACGGTTATTTGAGGACAATGAAAAAAAGGAGAAATAGTTAAAATCTCTTTTTGTGATCATTCATCTAATAATTCTGATTGCCTGTTATTAGTCGTGTTTGCTAAAAGCATCACCAGCCACTAAAAAACATAAAAACAACAAACATCATTGGCGATTACATTATTTACGAAATAACAAATTGAGGACTTATTTTTCTTTTCGATTTACTTAAGGAAATAATTTTTATTTAAATGACACATAACAAGTAGCCTGCAAAAATTGCATACCGTAGGGTGTGCACACATTTTATGAACATTTATTTTAGACCAATCAAGAAAAAGAAAAATAGTTAAACTTTCTCTCTCTCTCCGTTTGTGGTCATCCTTTCAATTTTTCTGACTGCCTGTTAAGTCTTAATAGTTATGGTTTAAGGAATCGTTATGCGCCTAGAAAATTTTGCTTGCAAACACGACAAACACGAGAGAGAGAGAGATCGCAAATAGTCTGAAATCATAATAAAAATAGGAGACAAAAAATCGCAAAAGTTCGCCAACGATCTAATTGACACATATCTAGTATGCTGTCAAAATTGCATACCGTAGGCTATACACATTTATTGGGAAACAGTTATTTCAGATGGATCAAGAAAAAGACTCTCTCTCGCTGTATCTATTTGTCTTTCTTAGTCATTCATTTAATTATTCTGTTTGCTGTTAAATCCTAATTGTTATGGTTTAAGGAATCGTTAAGCGCCTTTTACACTAAAAAATTTTTTTCTCTGCAAATAAAATTTTGTTTGCTTATTACAATAGTCTGAAATCATGAGAAAACCAGGAGACAAGAAATTATAAAAGGACGGCACAGATCTGTAACAAGTAGACTGTGGGCCAAATTTGCATACGGTAGGGTATGCACACATTTAAGGACAGTTATTTTAAATCAATCAAGAAAGGAGAAGAGAGAAATATTTAAGATCCCTCCCCTTTTCGTCATTCATTTAATTATTCTGATTGCCTGTTATTAATCCTGTTTGGTAAAATCATTACAAAAGTGGCACAGCAAAAATTATTAGCGATTACCATAACTTGATAAATTAAATTTATTTAAAAAATAACAACAATTCAAGGAGCTAATTTAGGAAATAATTTTTATTTAAATGACATATAACAAGTTGTCTGTCCAGTTTGCATACAGTAGGGTATATACATTTTTTTAAAAACAGTTATTTGAGGACAATGAAAAAAAGGGGAAATGGTTAAAATTGCTTTTTATGATCATTCATCTAATTATTCTGATTGCCTGGTATTAGTCGTGTTTGAAAAAATCGTCATAAAAGTGGCACAGCCACTAAAACAAAAATTATTAGCGATTACCATAACTTGATAAATTAAATTTATTTAAAAAATATTGTTCAAGGAGCTACTTTTCTTTTGGATATACTTTAGGAAATAATTTTTATTTAAATGACAAACAAGTAGTCTGTCCAGTTTGCATACAGTAGGGTATATACATTTTTTTAAAAACAGTTATTTGAGGACAATGAAAAAAAGGGGAAATAGTTAAAATTGCTTTTTGTGATCATTCATCTACTAATTCTGATTGCCTGGTATTAATTGTGTTTGTTAAAATCAACATAAGAGCAACATAAGACGAGCACTAAAACAAATATTATTAGCGATTACCAAACAAGTATTCTGTTCAATTTGCATACGGTAGGGTATGCACATTTTTTAAAAACAGTTATTTGAGGACAATGAAAAAAAGGGGAAATGGTTAAAATTGCTTTTTGTGATCATTCATCTAATAATTCTGATTGCCTGTTAAATCTTCATTGTTATGGTTTAAGCAATCGCCAATCAAACAAATCGATGCCTCTAATAATTTTAAGGTTTGCTTTCGTTTGAAATCATTACAAGAACAGGAGACAAGAAATTGAAGAAGGTCGCCAGATATTTTACTGACACATATCAAGCAGTCTGTCCAATTTGCATACAGTAGGGTATCTACATTTTTTGAAACAGTTATTTGAGGGCAATGAAAAAAAGGGGAAATAGTGAAACTCTCTTTTTGTGATCATTCATCTAATTATTCTGATTGCCTGGTATTAGTCCTGTTTGGTAAAATCGTCATAAAAGTGGCGCAGCTACTAAAAAACAGAAAACAAACAAACATCAAAAATTGTGGAGCTATTTTTGTTTGGAAATAATTTTTATTAAACGAGTGCTGAAATTTTGAGAAATTATTAAATTGCAAAGTGGTAACTGAGTCAGCTTGCCAAAATTGCATACAGTAGGGTATCCACTCTTTTTGGAAACAGTTATTTTGGATAAATCAAGAAAGAGAGAAGTAGTTAAGTTCTCTCTTTGTGGTCACTTATTTAAGTCTTCTGATCGCCTGGTATTAATCGTAATTGGTAAAATCATCATAAAAACTGACACAATTATAACTAATAATGTTACAGGGTGTGCAAGTGAAAAATGATAAAGAAAATATGTATGATGTATGATGGAAGAGACATCTCTTATAGGCGATTCGCTGAGGGATATCTTAGTAGTTATAAGTGAAACACATGTTTTTATTTTATTTCGATAAATATTTTTTATAACTTTTTATTCATATTATATAAATTAATTGATAAAAATAACAAATTAAATGTATTTAAGTAGTAGTACAATTTATAATAAATTCATAGGGTTTTGTAAAGTTTGTTTTTGTTTTTTTTTTCTATTATTTTTTAATACATAATATTGCCAAGAAATAGAATATTTTTATTACATTGAAATCTTTCTTATTTCTTTTCTTAATAATAATAATATAATGAAATTATACAAAACTTTAAAAGCACCCTAATTTGATTTTAAACTATTTTTAATCGTTTTTTTTTTTTAACATTGAGCACAACATTTTACACAACTTTACAGAAATAAAAATTAAAATAAATAAGAAAATTTAAATAAAACGCGTATGTATTTCAACAAAAAAATTATTTTGGTTGTGAAATATTGCACCATAAATCCCATCAAAAAAAGTTTTTAGAAAATATCTTTTTTTTTTTTCTGTCTTCAAATAAAATAAAAATCTAAACAATAAAGAAAAATAAAATGTAAATGGTAAGTGTAATGATAATTGCAATTCTCTAAATAAATGTTTTGTTTTTTTTTACACAATATTTAACTTATGACATATAAATAAAATCGTAGTACATAACATATATGAATATGTATATTTTGTGGTAGATCCATTATTGGCTAACAACTGTTCATTCTCATATAAAAACTCTTTAATAAAATAAAGATAATTATACCGTATATTAATGAAAAAAAAATTATTAAAAGAAAGCAATCAAATGCATTTCAAAAAGATATTCTCTTTTCAATGTATGCTACAAATTACAAAAATCGTATGAATTTCTTGTTTTTTTTTTCAAGTTTTCGATAATGTTAAGCCTTAAATTAAATTCAGTCTACTGTTGGTTTTTCTTAATTGTGCACGCCATGGTATAATATTTTCAGGTTCATCTTCTTCATTTTGTTGCTGCTGGTATTGTTGCTGCTGTTGTTGTGAATTTTGTTGTTGTTGCTGTTGCTGGTATAATTTGTTGCTGCTGCTGCTGTAGCTGTTCGCTGTTGGGCATCCATATTATTGTTTGTATGATAATTATTGTCACCATTTACAGATTTACTGTCCATGGCATGATGTCCATTATATGAACCATTTTGTGCATAACCATTTGTATTCTCTTTATTAGTATGACTGGATACAATTTCAGTAGCACAGGAAACCATTGATATGTTATCGATAGACATGGCACGATTTTTCAAGCGCCATGTATCGGCTACACGATTGTTCTCTTCCACTTTGGGTGTATAAATTGTGGCTCGTAATGAGATAAAAAATATCGATAAAATATTGTCAAATTCATATGTATACATATAAACAAGTTTTGTTGTAATAAAACCAAACAAGCAAGCAAAGTTATCATTTTTAAACCGATAAGTTATGATTTTAAAACAGTAATCTGTATTGATTAGCATTCCAAAAAGTTAACGGATATATAGTAATCGATTACTGGTTTTTGTTTATGATTGGTGAATAATGGCTTTTCCACCACTAGAGGCGTATTCGTATGTTCATATACATCTAAATATATATTCTTTGGTAACGAATCAAGAAAGCAAAAAAAAAAGAAAATGGGTATCCATATCGCTCTATAATGTCCTGTAGTTGGTGAGAATAGAGAATTACCATCATTTTGAGCTAAAATAGAGCGAGATAATTTCAGGAGAAACCTTTTCCGAAAATAATTTATTCGTTTTAAGCAAATATTGGCCGAAAATCGTTTAGAGTATGCGTATAGATGTGACGCCTCACCCGTTTTATAGTTTCATGCTCTCATTTGTTTCGAACAATGCAGAAAAATTTCATTGGAGTCCAATTTTTATCGAAAAATGGCATCTAAAAATTACTTTCTTTATTTTTAATTTAAAAAAATAGGCAAAAAATACTAGACAAAATGACATGGAAGCCATATTTTGTGGAAAGGATGGGTGTAGCTGTTAGCTGAATATGGCAATCAATACTTTTGATTAAATCGCCGTAGTCTAGTGTGTAGTGTATTGGCTTATTAGATGAAAGCCCGGGTTACAAACCCCAGCTTAGACATCTCGAACGTCTTAGAATACACTTGAATTTTGTTTTTAATTCTAAATCATGAAATGGCCATTCCTGAACGATAAAAATAAATTCACTTTATTCTACTCACTTCAATTTATTTTCAGTCTCCTCACGACGTGCTAATAAATCTCGTTTCCATTGCGGTATCTGTGATAGTCTTCGATTTTCCGCCTCTTTAGCCATACGTTCTTCGAATTCTTTTTTAGCTTTTTCGGCTGCTTTCTTTGCCATCATTTGTCGTTTCCAATCGGGTATTATATTGCCTGCTTGATCTTTTTCCGGTATCTGTAGGTAAATCTTTTTACATTTATGAAGGGCCCGCAAAAAGCAAAAAAAAAATGCATTTTAAACTCTACAACTTACTTGATCCACATAATTGCTGGCGGTGAATTGTTTTGTTATCTCCGAATAGTGTTCCGAGTCAAAACGATTGGCCATTTGTTTTTCCACCTTCATTTTCTTAATGCCCGGTATATCTTTGGATATTTTCAACTCGGCAATTAGATCGGTCTTCAAATAAGTATCCGTTGTTGATGACAGACACTGCATACTGAGACTTCTAGTGGGCATTTGATAGGGTTTCGGTACTTTCTGGGTATCGGTGCGGCGTAGCTGTTCAAAAAATATTTTTTTAGCAATTTTCCTTTATACTCAGATTGGAGATGAAAGAAAGAAAACTTACCTGCACACTATTTAAATCCTGTATGGAGATGGCAGATAGCGGTTGATGTTGTTTGCGTGTTGCTGTATCCTGGTGATTATTTTGCGAATGATGATTATTTTGTGATTTTGTTGTATTATTGCGTTCGTTGTTGCTGATGGTATTGTGATGTTGTGTCAATGGGGTCATGGGTAATGGCGGCGGTGGTGGCGGCTTTGGTGGTTCAAAGCTAATTGGATGCTGATTCGATACCTGTATTTGCATATAGTCTTCTGTATCCGTAGACCTAAAAAATACAGAATATTTTAATAAAAATTTTAAATAAAATTGAAATTCTATAGCGAGAATAAGCGTATACTTTTGACACAATTTTTGAACACTCTTTTTGTACTGCTTGTCGAAATGATTCCAAAGAAAGATATGAGAAAAATATATTTTCATATCGAAAGTTACGTTTTCAAATGTTCTTAGATTTCAAAGAGACCCATTGCGGAAAATAAATGCTTGAATCTTTAATTTTTAATCATTTTAATTACATACACGTTCATTGCCTACTTTAGAATTTAGTTCGAAGAGTATAAAATGGTTTGTTTGGTGATTTTAAAAAAT
>QOCX01001764.1:4953-28745 GCA_005959815.1 Sarcophaga bullata | reverse complement strand
AAAATAAAATCGAAATAACGTAAGAGAGTTACAGACCGACTATATGGATGCCCTATACAACAATATTATTCTTGTTGCCTAATAACCACTTGTAAGAACAGGAGGCCTTCATGGTGAAAAATTTCACCTATTTCTGGCCACTGCAACTCGGCATCCAAAAGAGTTGCTTACAGTTTAAGCCTTTGAAGGAATCATGTCAACTGGTGTCACACATTTGAGACCTTCATGGTGAATAATTTCACCACTTTCTAGCAGCTTCCGCATCTAGAATTCTGCATCCAAAAAGAGCTGCTTAAGGCTGCTTGTTTAAGGCCATGAACAAATCATGTCAATTTCGAACACCCATTTTTAAAGGAAAGAGTATTTTGATAAAAACTTAGTGCATACATCTATCGAAACATATGAAGTCGGACGGGGCGAATTCTGGACCATAAATCTGGTGAGTACTACGAATTTTTTTCGCAAAAGTTTTCAATTTTTTTTTGCAACATATTGCCTAACGTTGACGTAAGGGTATGTTTATGCCAACACCTCAAATAAAATAAAATTTTTAGGTTAGGTCTTCCATATTGTATGGCTCATAAAAGACGGGATCTTAATCACTTAAAAATCGGGTGGCATATGATAACTTATGTGGGCTGCCACTAACCATACGAATATTGACATCGAAGTAAAGAAGTAAATATCGTTGACCATGATTTTGTGCAAGACCTTCAATAACTTGGAAACTGCTAGGACTGACAAATTCTTAAACAAATTAAGAGCGCTTGCTAAATATAAATAAAGTTAAAGCTACTAAAGGAGTCTGAGATTGTTGTAGTAGCTTGATGACGTGTATATTCGCCATTGGTGTTCGTTTAAGTGAAGCCTCACATATAATAGCTTTTTAGACGTGAAGCTACGATTCAAACTCCAGACCAGACATTTCCCACCAAACGAAATATGAAAAAAGAATTTCTTTGGCGACTTCTTCTCAGCATATTTCTGGCAAAACGCTGAGAGTAAATAAAATTGCCATGCAAAAGTTTCACATAAATCTGTCGTTCGGAGACGATTTTAAACTGTAGGCCCAGTCACTCTTGTATAAAATTAACACTCACGCAACATAAGTGGTATGCGAAACTCGGTCGTAATACTGACTAAACGGTTTTAGTGACCAATATTGTATGTATGTACATACGTATGTCAAGCCTCACATACGATATCTTGTGCTCCAGTTCCAGTTGTAGTTGAGCAATGTTACACTATAGGTAATGGGACCATTCAAGAAACAAGCTTCTTTTATGACGTTCAAACCGCATATAAGTCGTGGAAATCCATGTAAACGAAATTCTTAAGAAATGCATTCTATATCCCCCAGATTCCAAAACTGTATTAAACCAGGTTTTATTGTCAATATTTGTATGACATCCTGATTAAAAATGGTTAATAAGGAATATTAGTTGCTGTAGACTAAGGAGGTAGTATGTTAGCTTATCAGATATGAGTCCACAGTTCAAATCCCAGCTAAAACATCTTGCACAATGCGAAATATGAACAAAACATACTCTTTTTTCAGCGACTTATTTTCAGCACTTTTTCTAACAAATCCTGTGAGAGTAAATAAAATAAAATTGTCATGAAATGTTTCTTAAAATCCGTAGTTCGGAGTCGAGTCGACACAGAAGTCTGATCAAGGATCACGATTCAAACAAATATGGCGATGAAACGAGGAGAGGTTTTTTATGGATGCGATCTTTCACCAGTAGAACTTCAATAAGCATCTCCGGTGCTCATATAGGATAGCTATGTTCAGTCTTTATATTTTTATAAATTCTTTACACACCTATTATAGGGTGTACAATTAATAAAACAAAAAAAAATCAACTTAAAACATAAATTGTTTGAAAACAACTACTTTGCATGTGTGTTTTTTCTATAAACCAGATAAATTGCGTTGATTCAGATTTTTTTTTCTTCTTCTTTTTCTTCTATTTTTTTCTTTCCGTTTTAATTGCTTAAAAAATTAAAAAAAAAAATATTTTAATCGCTTAGATTTTAATTGAAAGTAAAAGTTAAAAATTATAATTTAAATTACGTGATAAAAAAAAAATGAAGTCAACGAATGAAATATCATTGGAATAGGAAAGAAATAAAAATTATTTCTTTATTACCCGGAGACTCTATTTAAGCGGAGACTGTTATTAGGCCAACTGAGGTGTTTATTCTAATCAAACTAAACAAGTTTACCTACGACAGCCAGTGCTTTAAGAATGTTTGGTTAAAGAAATGCTTACTTAATACCTCGCTGATGAGTAAAGGCGATGGAGAGAAACTGAGAGAGAGAGAGAGAGGAAATTTGTGAAGACCTTTTGCTTCACTTCTAGCGGAAGAGTAGAACTCATAATTTATAGTTCCTTAATACATGTACAAGCAATGATAAAACCTTAGAAATTTTCACTGATTGATGTTGTTTCTATAAAATAGTAGTTGGCAATCCTATTATTCTAGAAACTGCTGGGGTAAATGAATTACCAGATTAACTGGATGAAAACTAGGAAAATAAACTGAAAGAAAACTGCGAAAGTAATATGATTATGGCGGAAATATTTTGTGATATTTCAGTGTTCCGTACATACATACATAATTGTACATTACAACCCTTCAGACGGGATTACAACCTAATTTCTCACGCCACTTTTGTTGTGTGTGTTAATTTTTATACATGAGTGCCGGGATCTACAGTTCAAAATCGATTCCCAATGATCAGATTTGTAGATAAGTTTCCATGGCAATTTTATTGCAACTCTCAGAGTTTTTGCTAGAAATCAGTTGAGAGGACGTTGCCGCAAAAACATTAGTTTTCATATTTCATTTCGTTGGAAATGAATGGCCTGAGGTTTGAACTGTGCTAGCATGTCTAATAAGCTAATCCACTACCTACTAGTAGACTACGGCTAATACATGTAAAAGCAATGATAAAACCGTAGAAATTTTTACAGAAAGTTGGCAACCCTATTATCCTAGAAATTGCAAGAATACACGAATTATTGGAGTAAATGGATGAAAAATCTGGAAAATAATATGAATATGAAGGAAATACTTGGTGATAGCCTCTTTACGGCTACTTATAGAAAGAAGAAGATTGTGTAAGTTACATTACTTGCACATTGCGGCACCTTTGCAAAGTTTCCGGCTTTTTATTTTAATTCGCTAAACTTTAACTGGCCATAATTTAAAACCAAAACTGTTTAATAAAAAAATCTTATTTTATAATCATAATTTAAAAACGTTTAAAGCAAAAACAAAAAAAAACCAAAAGACGAAGCAGAAGAAGAGGGGAAAAAATGCAAAAAATAAACAAACTAAGCAATTGAGGTGAGGGCACAACAAGTATTTCCGCTAACCAAATTCGTTTACCTGGTTACAGCCCAAAACAACAACCCTTTCGGGCAACTTACTTTCTACTTTACTTCTACCACCTGAACTCTTATAGCATCTTTGCATAAACAATACAGACAAAAAAAAAAACAATCAATAAAAATAACGAAAAACGAACGAAAAAAACCTTAAAAATCTGCCTCTAAAATTTATTATTTCAGCAAAAAAAAAAAACAAAAAAAGACTTGGGCTGCACTGACTGCTATTTAACTCGCCCAGTTGCTGCCTGTTCATCGCCATGAACATTTAAGCTTCATATCGCCTGATGAAGCAGGGAAGACTCAGAATGCTAGAGATCATACACACACGAACGTCCACGCCTTTCTATTATTTACTATATACCAATAATTGACTTAATTCTTTTACATCGATTTTCGTTCGTCCGTCTGCTTTGAAACTACCTCAGAGGAACCAGCGTCGCCCTCCTTCATGCGCGCTATTCATCCACCGATTGATTTGCATTGATTGCGAAAACTCTAATAAGACTCACACGTGAGACCCGTAATGACGTAGCAGTCCTGAAGAGTTAAACAAAAAACCAAAAATCCCGCTTGTCATATATGCTTGACTTAATAAATGCATATTCATTATTATTATTATTGTTATTATTATTGTTATTAAATTATTATTAAATTATTATTATTTTTATTAATAATTTTCAAATACGTTTTTTTTTTGCAAGCTCCTCCATTAAGAAAAAAATGCAACAACATCGCGTGCTTTAAATTTTATTGAAAACAACAAAAAAAAACAATTTTTCAAATCAAATTTAATTTAACCTGCAATTAAAATTACATACAGAGAGAGAGAGAGAGAGAGAGATTCAATTGATGAAAACCTTCCATTAATTGTAAGGGGATTGAAAACAACAAGGGTGGCGGAAAAAGTTTTAAGTTTCAATGGAATTCAATTATAATTATCCATGGGAGAAATTAAAGAAATCAACCTCTAACAGGAACGTGATTAAAATTTGGAAGATGAGATTTGGCACTACGTCTTGACTTTATCAAGCCATATGATGGAAGACAACTTTTGCTACACAGTGCTCACATTTGATGCATGACAAGCTAATATGAGTGTCACTGCAGACTGGTTGGCAGAGTGCTTCCTAATCACCAGTACTTTCTGTTCTACTCCAACTACAGCCAGTTTGCCATACTGAAGTGGCGCACCAGAAGCCAAAAGCGATTTAAGAAAAATTCACACTTTTAAAGTCTCTCGATATGGTTAAGGAGTAACAACCGGGATCTGTTATAGGATCCAAGTAACCCATAAGGGCGGGTGCCTAACCGAAGTTTTCCCTACTCGGATCTTATATTGCAGCAGATAGCTAAACTGGTGGCCATAAAGCTCTTAATGCAGTTTAATCGTGCTCCCGACCTGCGCTATTGATGTCTTTCAATATTGTTAAGCTATTGACACACTCTAATCGACTGCAAGACTGTTTATAATTATTACGATAGAAGATTTGATTTTAATATTCAATGCACGGAATTTTGGTCCACTGATCTACAGGTTTCCAGTTGGCTTCGTAAGCTAATTGCAAAGCCTTTCAAATATTGGAACAACTTGCCAGTGGGATTTATATTCGGACTTAGACTGACTTCCTGGTGAAGGTCATAACCATATTGAAATCGGTTCAATGCTGAGGTGAGGATATTTCCCTGATAACTTCTTGATATACTCCGACAGAACAAGGCTGCAATTACGCCTTTTATGAAGTTTTAGGACATAGGGATATCGTCGGAAATAGTTTTACTGATGAACAGATGACAAAAAGTCTTCGGCACTATATGTGGCTTAGGTGTTCCGATTGCCACAATTAACCTGGGTGTTTGCCGGTCGTCTTCAAAAGGGGATCAACTTTATTGGTAGCAAGAAGGCACGTGAAATTTTACTAGACCACCTCCTTGACTGATATTCCTTCTGCAAGAGCTGTGCATCTAAGGAGAGGAAGGAGACTATCTTTCTCCACATGTGTCAGTTAGAGTTCTTACCATGGGAATGGTAGCAAGAAAGCGCATGAAATTTTACTACACCTGCTCTTTTGACTGATATGGGTGAAAAAGGACCGATAATTTTCGTTTCTTAAATTTCACGATCGCATTGCGGTCCTTATAAACCACTAGCCCATTGGAAGGTATGCAGATAAATTTCACATTCCCTAGAATGACTCCTGTAAGAGCTGGAAAAAGGAGGTTATATTTCTCCACATATGTCAGTTCGAGTTTTTGCCATGGGAATATGCTTGTATTTTCATTCTCTGTTAGGATTATCCTCATAAGAAGTTTTGGTGGAGACTATCCTTCAACTCATGTATCGTTGACCGGATCTGCTAAGAAGAGGTGAGTTCTTGTCGGAACTCTGCAAAATTTTTTTTAGAGTTGTGATGCGTTTTCTGCAGATTTTAGCACCCAAAAGACTCGAGGATCCGTATCTAATATAACATGTAACTTAGAATGTTTTTTTTTTTTTTTTTTTTTTTTTTTTCTAAAATTCATTCATAATTGCGTTAATTTTTTTTAAAATCGTTGATAATTTTATTTCTAAATATTAATACACAATAAAAGTATCATTATCTTTTATCTATTTCATTTTCGTAATAGCGTGACTTTTTTTAAATGGAAAAATACACAAATAAAAAAAAGAATAAAACGCATATTAAATATTACACACGTGATGATGTTATTTTTCATTTTTCATTTGTTTTTTTTTTCGGATTTTATTCAATTTAATAACTTTTTTTGTTGTTTTTCCCATTGTAACGTTTTATTTTCAATTTGAAATGCTTGGTTTCAATCTCTTTAAATATTAAAATTTTGATATCATTTGCCTTCATTATTTATTATTTGCCGTTTCCTACCCAATTCATTAATTCGTTGGTCATGATTTTTCGGATTGATTCAGACATCACATGAGGGCAATCAACAATACAGTGTGAGGGAATTATCTTTACTTAGGTGTTCTTTACAGAAATTATAATAGAGTTAGCAGGCCTTTGAAGGGACTACAGTAGAGGACAAAATTGTATTTTAGACACAACGCCGTCGACAGAGCAATAGGCGTTCAAAGCTGTATGGTTGTACAAAATTTTCCTCAGTGATGATACTCGTTGGGTACCAAAAACCCCTCGGATAATCCACAAATGTCGGTGACAAGCCATTGTACTTGGATAAACTAACTATTTGGAGCACATTATGATCTGGAGGAGTCATTAGGTCATATTTTTTCGAAAACTACTAGAGGAGAACCATCAATAAAGCATGTGTTCAACCGTACTATGCTTTACAGATCGGCTCATGGTCGTCGGTGGCAATCACTCGGTAGTTTCAAAAAAGCACTATTCTTGGTGGCATTAGCCTATTACTTAGAAGTATTAGAGAGTATTCCAAGACCCTCAAACTATCAGTAAAATCTCCGCTAAACACTTCAGAAATCCCCTTTGAATTTAGGCTAAGCATTGGCATCACATTCAACGTTCGGCCACATTACACTGCCTTAGAACCTGTGAAGCCATCACAGAGATTACTCGATTTAGCTTGATATCATTCCCTTCCACACGTTACGATTTAAGCATTTTGCTGTGCAGTACGCCACCTGCTCTAGTCGGACTAAAAATAAGACTTTTTTGCACAAGATGGGACAGGAGATTCAACAAAGCCTTGTCATGGTCGTGAATGGAACATGAAATGAACTATTGTTGGTCCTTTAAAAAACTTGCATAATTTTAACTAGACACACACCATATTCTCGGTTGATTAACGCGGAATATGCGAAGTGTAACCACCGCATATTCATATTTGAGGTTGATTGACCAGCAAATTGTAGTCCCAGTCCCATTGAATACAAAGTTTATAAAAAGTGCCGCTTGGAAACATTAAATATGGTACGAAAAGCTTTACTTTAATGCCATAAAGCATAATTTATTGACCCAAAAACACATTAATTTTCGTCCAAAAACCAGAAGAAGAATCAGAAGAAAAAGCAAACAAAAAAGAAAAAAAAAACAGAATCTCATCATCATATTTTTTATGGGCCATTTTGCCGGCTTTTTTCTCTTCTTTCTCTAAAAATACATGCAATTGAGAGCTGATTTTTGTTGTTGTTGCTGGTCATTTTATGTAAAACAGTTTAAAAATAAAAAATATTTTTTTTTAACATCTCCACCATAAAAAAAATTTTTTTTTTATTTTTTTAATTTCTTTTAAATTCAATTCAATTCACAATGCTTTGGCCTGTGGGTTGAGTGACCCCGCTAAAAAACGTTCAGATTGATTTTTTTTATTGTTGTTTTTAAAGAAATGCACACAGAGATGAGTTTGTTAAAAATGAGCAGAAAGAAAGCAAAAAAAAAAAAAAAAATTTTTTTTTTTTTTTTTTTTTTTTTTTTTTTTCCCATAAAAAAGTGCAAATAATGACAAAAAAAAAGAAAAAAAAAAACGAAACGAAACGAAATATAAAAACCTCCCAGCAACAATTGCAATCAGCAACACCAAACAAGTTGTTGTCTTGTCATTTATTTAATTCTGGTATTTATTGTTGTTTTTATTAAACAAAAAAAAATAAAAAAATTAAATTTTTTTCATTACAGGCTGCTGTTATATTGAGGTTATCGGTGCAATAATTCCGGGCGATATGATTAACAACAAAATCAAAAGACAAAAAAAAAAACAAAAAGAAAAATAATAAAAAATAGAAATTGTTCGCCAACCAACAATAAAAAAAAGATAAACATGTTGTTGTTGTTAATTTAAATTTTTTTTTTTTTTTTTTTTTTTTTTTTTTTTTTTTTTTTCAAAAATCTCAATCAAGACTGTATTGACGATATGGCTGGTGAATCATACGGTCCTTGTTAGAAAGAAGGCTTTGCTTATTAAATGAGGAATTATAAGATGTTTTGTAAGCAATTGTTCTTCTTCTTTTTTTTATTTTAACAACAAAAATTAATTTTTACTGTCATTAATAAGTTTAATCATTAACAAATAACTTTGTATTCGTAAGTTAGTGGCTGATGGCAGGCAAATAAAAAAGCAATTTTTTACCTCCCAAATAATGAGAGAGACTATTAATGCAGAAACTATGGTCGTGTCAGAAATCTTAGGTACTGTGAATGTCAAATTATTGTGAATGTCGAGCTTCCTACTGACTACACAATCTCAGAGAAAACGCATTTAAACCTTTCGATCAAGAAAAACTGCAAAGAACTTGGCACATCGTATAACCTACAGTTGCTACGAATTCAGCGAAAATCTAACCGGAAGTCATTAACGCTTTAAAATCATTACTTCTTAGAATCACAATTGCCCCGATTTTTGCTCGTTGTTTTGTCATTTGCACAGTTTCATGTTTAAATCATGTACATAGACCAATGGGTACAGAAGCATACGAAGGTCATATAAGGTCAGATGAGTTTACTATCGCTACTTGACTGGTAACTGGACGTTCTCGTGCAAATTCAAACTTCCAAGTGACATTATAGGGGACAAAAATAGTATATGGGCTGCCGTAGAACGCCATCTTACGTGATCCTTAAGAAGAAAGAACACTTGCAAGAGAGTGTCTGTGATTTACCAAACATTGTCTCGTATACAGCACTTGAATGCATGGGGAAACGAGAGCAGCTCTGGAAACGAGAGCGACTAGTATACTTTGGACATATCCTATGCCATTGCATTGCCTTGCAGTCACTGGAAGACGCCTGGGGAAAATGGTTTATTCTGCTTACGAAAATGTATTTGAATGTCCAAATCGGCAACCATTTGCGAAACTCTATTTGGAATTTTTCACGGCATAAATTTATTACCAAGTAATCCTGAAAGAATTTGTGACTATCGGGATAAGATTTCTTAAGAAAATTTAAGATATTCATTCCGTATAAAGCGATCGGGAAAAATCGGGCTGTTCACCTTGGAAAAGACTCTGATGGAGGTAATTTTAATTGAAATATGAGTAACGGAATTTTCTTGGAAGAGCCCAGTCCTTCATAGGACGAAACGATATGGGCATCAGGATACAATCACATTTCAGGATTATTCGCCGTAGTCTAGTATGTAGTGTGTTGGCCACGCTTCAAACCCCACCCAGGACAGACATCTCCAATAAATCTCAGATTTCTGGAGAGTAAAACACAATTGCCATGAGGGGTTTCTCAAAAATTTATAGCTAGGAGACGACTTCAAAATGTAGCTCTTGTCGCTCATGTATAAAATTAACACACTACATAAGTGGTGTTAGATGCTAGGTCGTAATCCTGACTGAAGAGCAGATGAATAGACCATGTGCAGCACAATCATCGAACTCCATACTTTGGGGATCTGGGATCTGTGAGCCTATAATTGATAAGGTATTCATGAATGCCGTTACCGCTAGATAGCCAGCTTTGGATACGATTTCCGCTTATATTCTAAAGGATCACACTCGGTGTGACTGTTGCATTATGGGAACTCATGCAACTTCTGCAGAAACTGTAGAGACGAGGAAGAGAAGGAGACTGTTCAACACTTATTAGGTCCTTGAAAGGCGCTATGACGGAGAAGGAAAAAATAAGTTAGTGTCTACCACACATACACGATCGAAGCGAACTGTCATGCATGTATACTGGCAGTCTGAGTCACTTTACCAGAAACACCAAATGGTTTGGACAATAGAAGAAAATAGGAAATTGGAGTATCGAAATGTGTCTCCTGGGAGCTAAAGGTAACTGTCCGCCTTTTTTTTTAATTTGCGATGAGAATTACCGCATTCAAGCAACCTGTTGCATAGCATTGAAGCTGAACTTGGTATGAAACCTTTAAATTAATTATAATTAAAGAGAATACTTACAATTTTATAAATTTTTTAATTTTTAAAGGGAGGCCACCACATACATACCTGAAAGAGAAAGAAAAAATTTTTACGTAAAAGCAGCCAAAATTGAAGACAGTTTTTAAAGGCTTTTCTTATAGGCGTAATACAATATAAATTGTACCTGGTCTCATGGTACCCATTTATCTTTATATTGTTGTTATCGATAGATCGATTACGCAGCAATTTTTGGCATTTAATATCGTTTTTAGATTTTTCTTGTTGTGATTGGTTGTGAACGTAATTATAAAAAAAAACACCACAGTGTGGTGGTGGATTGCATTAAAATTTTTTTGAATTTCGACGACATAATTAATGCGGCGATTGCATAATTATAAACATACATACATACATACATACATATTTTTATGTAAATAAATACATGCTCCCCCCCTTTCCAAGCACTTGTTTACTAATACTCCTTTATGCCATAAATTTATGTCATTCTTACACTAAATACTTGCCATGTTAATAGTTGTTGTTGTTGTTGTTACAAAATAAAAAATAAAAAAAAAAATAAAAAAAAACAAAAAAAGCAAAAAAAAAACATTAAACATGTCAATTGAACTTGTTCCCATTAGTGTGCCAAACGTCATTAATTGACACATACAGCAATAACAACAACAACATCAACAACAATGAAATTATGTGTGTTTACTCCACATAAACGTTGTAATTCACCTCATTTTTGAATTGTCTGCCTGCCATGCCTGCCTGCCTACCACCACATACAATGCTGTTAATCAAAATAAGTTGTTTTGTTGTTGTAAATTTGAAACATTGCTCTTTGTTTGTATTTGTTGTTGTCACTGATTTAAATGACAATCGTTTACACATACACACGCATACAATACATATATACAATCGAAATGAAAATGAAGAGCAAAAAACAAGCAAAACAAATACGCGTAATCGGAAGCGACGTGCTTAGATTTTTATTAAACGAAAGTACGAGGAGTACGAGTGAATCAACAGAAAATCAAACAGAAAACGGTAGAAAGAAAGTGAAATCGTCGTCGTTGTTGTTGTTGTTGTCGTTGTTGTGGTCGTCTAACGACACACACACACACACACACAATAATCCCATCCAGTTAGACAGCCACAGCCACAGTAGAGGAGTTAGCAAGCCATTCATACATCAGTCATCCATTTATTTAAACAAACACTCTACACTCATATGCATTACCCCCCCTCATATACCTCTTAACCCCTACCAGATATTTACACGTTCAATCACTTACAGTTAGAGAAACAAACACATGCTTAATTAACTGACTTATACTCTTGACTTGGCGATTGGCGTGGCTGGGTTAGCTGGCTGGATGATGACTGACTGTCTTAATAACTGACGAATGAATGAATGAAGAATAATGAATGAAGGAATGAATGAATGACTGGATGTGTCGTTTTACGTTTTCGCTGCTAGTTTTTTTTTTTCTTTTATTCTCACAGACTAAAGTGAGTAAATCGGTCACATGTGTGAAATACCAAGTGGCCAAAACAAACAACAACCAACAACAACGATAAAAAATTTGTTACCACCAAACCACAACAATTAAAGCAAATTTTATTTTGGAAAAATAAAAATTAATTTTTGAATTTAAACATGAATGAATTTCAACTTCAAATCCAAATGAGATTCATAAAAATGAATTAAAAAAAAAAAAAAAAAAAAAATAAATATTAAACGTGCAGTTAAGATACCAAACTTTTTTTTTTAATTTAAGTTTTGTTGTAAAAAAAAAAAATTAAAGAGGAAAAAATTAGAAATTAGAAAATTCTTTTAATAGAAAATACATTTCACTTGCGCACTACAAGTCGCTGACAAAGCTATGGACATCTTACTCAGCTCACACGCCAATGTTGACACAACTTCCTCCTCTCTTAAAAGAAATCTTTTGACACCGACAAAGTATTCTGAAGCACAACTACAGGCTCATTCTCAGTCAAAACCTCCAAAACTATTATTTACGCCTTCTTACTCAAGTATGCTTTTTTACATCAAATGTTTGTCAAAAATCTGGTATCCAACTGTAGTTCATGAATAAAATTAACGCACACAACATGGTTGCAAGTAAACGGTCCAAAAAATGCAAGTTATCAACCAGAAATATGCAAGTAATTAACCAAAAAATGCAAGTTATCGACACAAAAAATGGATTTTAAAAAATGTAACTCATTGACCCAAAAAATACATGTCATCGACAAAAAAAGGAAGTCATCAACCGAAAAATGTACGCCATCGACCAAAAAATGCAAGTCATCGATCCAAAAAAAAATGCATGTCATCGACCAAGAAAAATTCAAGTCATCAACCAAGAAAGATGAAAGTCATCGACCAAAAAAACGCAAGTCATCAACCAAAAAATGCAAGTCATCAATCCTAAAAATGCAAGTCATCGATTCAACAAAAAAAAAATTCAAGTCATCAATCAAGAAAAAATGCAAGTAATGGACCCAAATAATGCAAGTCATCAACCAAGAAAAAATGCAAGCAATCAACCAAAAAAATGCAATTCACACAACCAAGGAAAATGCAAATCATCTACCAAAAAATGCAAGTCATCAACTAAAAAAAATGCAATTCCTCTACCAACGAAATGCAACCTGCGAAAAAAAACGGCATATTATTGGATCTATATATACATATGAACTCAATGAGAATTATTAAAATTTTTAAGTTCATTCTTAAAATGTTTAATTTGCTTTTAGCCTCGCCGCTTATATCTTCGGTCCTAATTTAAGCTCGACCCTAAAGAAAACAGTTTTGGATTCCTTGATGCTATCCAGCCCACTAAGTCCATTTCCCCCACAAGTTCATTTTTGATTCGATTTCGATCGCCTTTTTTTTGCTTCATTGACAAAAAGTTAGCTTTGTCGTCAATATCTTCGGTCCCATTTAACGCTCAACAGTAAGAAAACCTGTTTTGGAATCCTTGATACCACTTCAGCCACAAGTTCATTTTCGATCCGATTTTGACCGATTTATACAGAGCACTTTATGCTTTAGCTTCGGTCTTAAGGGTTAACCGAAAGTTATCGAAACTATTTTGGAATCCTTGACCCAATAGTTATCAGTCTACTAGGTCCGAAAACCGCACCTTTTTAAATTTTATCGCAATAGGCGTACGACAAAAGGCATATAACTACTCGGTAATTATTCGAAAGAGTACTTTTAGGGCCTGGCAATTTTTGAAATAATGCGTGCCTTTGGTAGTGTGTTAATATGGTTGTCTAAGTAGAGAATTGGTCACCTAAAGAAAGAATAAAATTGCAGAATGCTGAACTCCATTTGATGCTTAATAAAACGGGGATTACCCTTTCTACAAATCTAAATTCATATATTCTTCAAAAGGTTTTACAGTCTCCGGTCTCAATAGAAATTTCTTAGAAATTCTTAATGATTGATCTTCAATACTCCTCTTGTCACACTTGCTCATTTTCTATTCTGCCAACTAAATTTAGTTGAAGAAAAACGACGTCAAACTACACTAAATACGTAGATACAAGAGTGATTTCCATTTTTTTTTTAACGCGATCATTAGGTAGAGTAATGCTCGAAAGAGATTTAATTCCTCTTCGTGTTTTAATTGATTTCCCAGAAGTGTCAGTCAGACTGCAAATGATGTTTTTCACATGAAAGATGATCGTTTTTCTTAATTTTATTTTTAATTTTAGTTTTAAATAAGAAAACAACAATAAAAACATAAAAATAAAAAATAATTAAACAACACTTGACATGAGAAGAATAATTTAAAAGAAACTTCGTTTATTTTCTGTTTAAATTCGTTGTTCTTAGTGCTGTTGGAGTTGTTGTTGTCGGTAAATAGATTTAATTTTTTCATGTTGCAGTTGGAGTTCTTAAAGTTTGAATTTTGCTTTGTTACCCTACCCCTCGTAAAGAGAGATTGCTTAAGAAGCCAGATAGACTACAATTTCTGTCTTTATAACGTCAAATTCGTGATGAGACAACCTAATGAAGGCGTATTGAAACAAAATTAAATTTTGTTACATCAAAACCGTTAGAATCTAATCGATTATTGAAACAAATTTTTTCTCGGTGCACCGTCTAAATCACAGGGTGTCGCCTATCAATTTTTACCACCACTTAGAGTCTCTTCAAAGCATTCCACAGCTACCTCAATAAGGCAACTTAAGCTCCTCGTATGCAAAGAAACTTACATGAGAAAATTCTACAGGTTTAGGGTATCATAATGGTCGGTTGCATGATATTACTTTCCTACGTTGCTACGTGTTTTTTAATCTCTTAAAACCGTATTTTAAGTTGAGAGAGAAAAAAAAAAAGAATTTTTCTCTCTTTTTTTTTAATTAATCAGATGGAGTACGAAATCGTAGTATTGTATTTTATAGGAGTAGAAAAATAAAAGCAGTAACAACAAACTCAAGGAACAACAACATGTTTAAATAATTTGCATAAATCCGGTTTGAATGGCAGCACCAGCTCACAAACAACGAACAAGGCAGGCCATAAAACGACGATCACAATTTAAATCAAGAATTTTTTTCTTCTTCTTTTTTAATCTCGTATTCAAATGATACGTCGCTGCTGACTCAGTATGAGCGGACGAGAAGATTGCAATTTAAAGGCCACAAAAAATAATGCTGAGACAGCCGAAAATCTAGACTTAAAGCTAGGCTTACAAGAGACTTATAAAAGTGGCAAACCATTGGCTAAGCTTTTATTGAAGCTCTAAAAGAGGTAATGATTTCTAGAGGCTTAATATTCTTGCTTTTCTGCCTACTTTTGAGGAGAAGTCCCTCTCAGCGTCATTCCAATGATGGCCAACAAATATACCAAAAGATGACGTGCTTCCATTGAGCCCTCAGGCCTTTTTTCTGCAAACTTCTGCAAGACAGTATTTGAAGAGGCAATTGCAACAACATTCGGGAAAATGCCGGCAGTTTTCTAGGTCGCCAATTTCACTCAACTTTTTAATATTCAATATGCAGCAACGTCTCAAGAATGGAAACCAGAGGAGTATTTGCAATCTACTGGAGAATCACAGCAGGGCGGGATACCCACCATTACAGCAGAAGATGGAGAAATGTCTGGAAACAAAACTGTGGATTAATACCTCAAACAGTTACTATTCGGTAACGGATTCTTCCGACAATACTTGCAGCGATTTAAGCTGATGCCTGCCTGAACTTGAAGCAGCAGAACACATTACTCTCATGTGCGAAACATTGACAAACAGAGTCATGCATTAGAGGAGGTTTTTGACGTTCTGCAGACGTTCTCTTAAACGTTTAAATTTCGAGATAGTCCAATCGAGTAACAAGTGGAATAGCAAACCTACAGTTTAACGCAGACTCGACATAATCGAGATGACAATAACGGCGAACGTTTCAGGAAGACAATAAGCGGGCAGAGACAACTAAACTCTGACGAATATGCCGTTTAGGCTTAATGTATTGGGGAATTTTCCAATGTAATGTTAAATCGATGGCTCCAGTAGAAATTTACTATGGGGCAGCGGGTTGACTTTTAATTGCGTTACACCCTTTTGTTATGTGTGGCCACATGCTTGACAGTGTAGTGCACTTCAGTAACGACCTGAATGAAAGCATGGAACTACTGGTAGTCGTCAGGTTTCAATCAACTTATACTACCCTTGTACTCCCGTAATAATTTTGAGTTCGTGAGTTCGTTAAAAACACACTCGTGTACGCATAACAGCACGTTGTGGCGCCACAGGTAAGGGCCTGACTGACCTGTACTGACCGAATTACACTAATATCAACGAAAAACGCGCTCATGGTGTAACTGAGCACTAAACTTCGGCTGAGACGTGTAAAATATGTTCTCAATTCCATCCAAAAACCATGAGATTTCCAATAAGGTTCCATAAATTATCATCGCTGAATGGAGATTGCTTGCACAGCAGTCTTGTTAAGCAAATCTCGATTTAGAACAACAGCTCTAGCCTCCTCCATGCCAGAACAAAATAGGGTGAGACAACATGGTCATACTAGTGTCTAACGCCTGTAACGTCGATCCCAGATAGAATGCAACATATCTCGAACTTATCACGTTCCTGCATATAGCAAATGAGCGAAAGTGTATGTTAGACCGTTGTAAGGGAAACAAAGATTTTTCCTGAACACCACAAGAAGGTTGGAGGAACTTTAAACAGATCTGTTTGAACTTTAAAGAGATCGGCTTATTGTCTTTGGAGCAGGTTAAGCAAGAGAATTGAAGCTTTGCTAAAAAAAATTCTCATACGAATGTTTCTTTCTGAAAAAATTCAATTGAATTTCCATTTCTAAATTTTGTTCCCCATTTGCCCAATTTTTATTAAATTATTCAGTTTGTAATGCTGCAATATTAGCCAAAAAAAAATAATTGCAGTGGATTACTTACTTACTTTCAAATATTTTGGCTGCAAATTAGTAATTTGCTACGCTTAATACGAATATTTTATGACTATAGTTTCAACAGAAACAGAGAGAGAGAGAGAGCGACTTAAAAATTTTGAAAAAAATTTTCTTGCAAACCATTGTTAAGCCGGCATAAAATAAATGCCTTTTTAATTATAAAAAAAAAAATAGACTGACTGTGGTCATAAATAAAATTTTCTGCTCTTTTACTAACTGCAACTGTGCTACCGAACAACACCAAATGGTGGCACAATAGAGGCACACCACACCACATCAAACAATCCGTTTGTCCTCTCTCTCTCTCCTTCTATATCAGCCATGCGTTTTAACCAACTTGTGCAGACCATAACTTTAGTTGGTTTTTGGTTTTTGTTGTTGTTGTTTTTTTGTTTAGTTTTAAGCGGCTTAAAACAATTGACGTCAGAGTCGTAGTATTTTTTTTTCTGCTGCTTCCAATTGCATTGTAATTCATTTCAAACTTTCATGCCATAATCGTGTTGAAAACCGTTTGATATGAAGAAAAGCAAAAAAAAAAAAACAAAAACAACAAAAATTATTTAAAAACCAAAAAACGAAACAAATCAAGTAAGAAAGTTTCAAATAATAAAGCCGGACTTTGTGGCATGGTACTCTATACTTTAATGAACTTTTGAACCGAACTCTCGATATCTGCCAAGAGAGGCTACACTTTCCTCGACAGACTAGTCGAAAACAAGGTACAGACTTAATAAAAATCTTATTGGTTTTGAATGTCTCTGAAGCACATTAATTTGAGGTTATGTATCCCTTATTAATACATGTTCGTTAGGGAAATGAAAAAGCCCGGTTAACCTTATAAAATGGGGTCACAACTGAATATTTCGAATGCAGAAATCAATAAGAAACCACTACAGTGAAGAAGTCATTGAAAATATCGGCAACTTTTGAGATAAAGTGGTACCTAGAGGCTTTTCTTCGCAGGCCTAAGCTGGCATTTTAATCTTTGTTCAAAATGGACGTTCCATGCAAACCAAATCCCCTATTTTCAAGCTAAAACACCTAAAGAAAGCATTTGAAGGGTGCAATGGCGTTTTCTAAGACGCACTTTTGGCAGTTAAAACTACTGTTTCACAGACTCTCTAGGTTAAAAGTCTTCTGGCCAGTTGGAACAGATTCCCAAGAGGCAATTGGTAAAATATTAAAAAAGTTGCCGACATATCTATGCGAAAGAGCTTAAACAGCTTTTTAATATGCAGGGTGCAGGACATAGCGACCTAGACAGCTAGTCAAGTGAATATTTCTGGAAAAAAATGATCGCACAGAGACAATCACCATTGGATATCTCCAGTTAATGGATCTTCCTAATCATCCGTTAATTCGAGATTAAAAAAAGAAGCCATTGTAGACATTGGCAGGGCTTGCGCAGCACTAATTGCTCTCGAATGCAGGAATCAGTAAGAAAAAGCTTTTGAGGCAGAAATTTGTTAGGAACTTCAGGCTTTGTTGCGGTTAGGCTGGTCCTAGCTTATTAATGATTTCTCTAAAGCATGAGAATTTTTAACAATGATTCTTCTAATAGGGACTGCAACATCCCTTTAAAGGAAGAACTTTAAAATCGAAAGCTAGGTCGGCTTATTAAAGCGTCAATAGTAGAATTACGTGATTTGATACTTTATTAAGATAGCACATGGTTAAGATAGGTTTAAACAAGAAATAATAGCAGACGTCTGCACTAAAATCATATCGGAGGCTACATAGGGAATCAGTAACGATCTAATTGCACTTTTTAAGGAATTAAGGAATGTTAACAAGAAATCAGTAACGATCTGGTTGGAGTCTGAGGTTAGTTTGGTATGTGTGTCTGGGGAAAAGAAGTTAGGCATGTAGATATTATCTGAACATTACTGAAAGCCTAGGGGATACGAATATCTTTCTGTTTGAACTTTAGACAAATCGATCCATTATCTTTAAGATAGGCTAAGCGAGAGAACTAAGGTTTTGCTAAAGTTATTATTCGATCAGGGGACTATTCAATAGTCTTCTACCTGATTGATCATCCCAGCAAAGCTCTCAATAAGGAATTGGAATAAGTTTTAGGATCAAAGAGATTCCCAAAATAAAAAAGTCAGGCTTGATTAGGTAATACAGTTGAACATTCTCTTTCTGAGGAGGTTTCGTGCCAACCAAGAACATTGCAATAATCAACAGGATAACATACAAAGACTGGGATATCGCCTAATTAAAGAATCGAAAATTGGAAGATATTTGGAATAATTATGGACCGATGGTGCCACCATTTTTTTTTATTTTTTTTTTTTATTGCTGAAGGTGCCTAAATGCTATAACATTAGGCTCCTCCAGTTCAACAACTGCAATCACTTACTTGCTGTCTACAATGATATGGTGTGGTGTAGGGTATGAAGAAATACGCATGAATGAATTTTTTAATGAAAAAAATGAAAAAAAAAATGCCAATAAAAGCCGAAATAAAAAAGCGCATACGCTCCTCGTATGTAGGGCTAAAAACGGTCATTGGACGTTTGTCTGACTTGAAGAAAACGCAACGCAAAAAAACAAACAACACAAAAATTATTGTTATTGTTGTTGCTTTGAAAATTGCCAGTAAAAAACTACAGTGTAACTGCACAAAATCATAAAGAAGAAGAAAGAAAAGAAAAAAAAAACAAACAACAACAATAACAACAACATATTATTTATGATTTCACGTAGACCAAGTTGAATTATATGAGTTAGTTACAGCAACAACAACAACAATTATAATAACAATAGCAATAGTTTTTATTACAAAAAAAAAAAAAAAAAAAAATGATGAATTAATGAATGCATATCACCAACAAACAGCCAACGAACAATAACAATCGATCGATGGCTTTATTACACTAGATTTTACAAAATTTATACACTCAGAGAAAAAAGTTTGATGAAAAAATTTGTCAAATTTGTCAATCCTAAGGTAATTTTAAAATGCTACCAGCTGTCAAATTCAAATATTCCTGAGCAGCCTATAGATTAAACTGATGGCCTAGATTACTTACTGAATTGGTCACTATAAAGTCAGAATTATAACCTAGCTTCGCCACCACCCATGTTGCGTGTGCTCTGTTTTTCTAAGAGTGGCGAGACCTAACTATTCTGAAGGATAGATTTCCGAGAGGATGTCCCCGCAGAAATATTTTTTCGTTTTGGTTGAGATATTTGAGCTAAGGTTTGAACCACGGCTTCATATCTAATAAGCCATCACACTAACTTCTAGATTACAGCGACTTTAACTGATCTACGAGTACCAAATTACATACATACATACAGAATTGGTCATAACCACCCCTTTAATTAGGATTACAACCTCGCTTCCCACATCACTTATGTTGTGTGTCTTAATTTTATACACGAGTGGCGGGACCTACAGTTTAAAGTCGACACCAAACGACAGAACCTTTAGAGAACCTTTTCATGGCAATTTTATTTCAACACACAGAGTTTTTGCCAGAAATCTGTTGAGAGGAAGTCGCCGAAAGAGGGATTTCTTCAGTAATAGTTTTATTCGAGATGTCTGAACTAGGATTTGACTCGTGGCGTTATGTCTAATAAGCCAATACACTACCTACTACACTAGGGCGACTTTTTTCAGATTTCGTTTTGCTCGAGATGTCTGTGCTACAGTTTGGAACCACAGGTTCGCGTCTGAACTACAGTGTCTTGAATTTATTGAGACTCAACGTTGCCATAAAGTGTCTCTACAATTTCTTTTCTTAGAAATTTTTTAGAGCCTAGCCCTGATCCGATTTTTTGCAGTTTGACGCAAAACTTTGATTGGACTTTCAGAGACATTATGAAGACATTATGAAGACTTTTTTCAATTATAGGACCACAGTGGTTAGCTTGGTTTAGTTCGAATACATGAAAGAGAAGCAGTCCTAGTATGGTATCCATATAGGGTCCCCCTCAAACCTTTTGCCTTGACAAACGTCACAATTGGTTCCTGGTTAGCTTGGTTTAGTTCCAATGAGCAAGAAAGAATTACAATTTGATGTACTGCCAGCCGTCGATTATAGATGGTATTCATATAGAGTCTCTCTCTGAATTCTTTTGCCTTAACAAAGCCCAGAATGATGCTCTTTCTCTTCTAAACCTAGTGCATGATACCTCTAAGCTGTGTTAACTTGGGTCCCGAGTATAATTTGTGTTCGGATGACATATTGTTACTGTTGCAATAATCATTTCATATGTTATATATCGTTATATAAGAGATTTAATTAATTTAATTGTTGCCATGCCACGAATCCTATCATTTTCGTTTTTGATTTTAATTCAATTTTTTCTAGAGAAGAGTGATTGTTTATGGTATTTTCTCCTTCCAATTTAGCTGTGGTAACGAATCATTTCATATGTTATGAATGATTTCATCATATTCATATTTGTTGCCATGCCACGAACACCTTTTCAATTTTCATTCAATTTATTCAAGAGAAGAGTGATTAACGATAATATTTTTTCTTGTCGAATTTGTTGCTTGGGCTGGATTAATTTTTTTTTTTAAATATTTTCTTTTTGTCATTGTCAATACTGCCAATACTAAACGATTATTTCTTCAGTGGTATACATACATTAAACGGTTACATGTCTGCCTTTTTAATGTTAAAAATATTGGATTTGTTTTTCTAGTTTGTTCGTCTGATTTATTTATTTTAGACATGAGGTGCTGCTTTAATATCAAAACGGCTTAAATTTTAAAATGAAAATTTTAAAAACGAAATTCAAATTCGTATTGAAACTTGCCAAAAAAAAAAAAAAAAAAAAAAAAGAAAAAAAAAAATCAGGCTTTAAAATTCGTTAATAAATATTTGTAAACCAACAACAACAACAACAACAACAACAACAAATAAAATTAATTTAAATTTGTTACCAAAAAACAAAAAAAAAAACTTTTATTTTTATTATTGTATTTATAATAATAATAATTATGATTATAATTATTATTGCTGTTGTTGTTGCTTTTGTTGTAACACTTTCATTAATTTATGCAAGAGAGCATGTGCAACGCCACAATTACACAATATTGACAAAAAATGTATGAAAAAAAGTAGAAAAACTGAATAAATCGAATGAAATTAAGAGTGTGTGTCAATCTATTTTACGTCATGCCACTGCATTTGTATGCCACCCCACCCCCTCACTTACTCTCACACCTTTCTTCAAAAACTCAAAAAACAAGGCAATATAATGCATAATCCACTATTACTTCACTACAACGCAATCCACTAACACGGACGACCACTGTTCAGGCCGTTCAGTTCGTATTTGAATTAAAATTTCTAAAATTTTGTAATCAATTTTGCTTTCAAATTAAAATGAATTTTTTTTATCGATTTTTGTTTTTTTACTTATCGATAAATTTGACATTTACATCAAAAAAGATCATAAAAAGAGTCGTAAATGTTGCAAAAGGTCACAAGCAACACTGCTACTGTACAGAACTAAAGGCAAGCAAACTCTTATTTAAGCTGGGTTTTGTTAGCAAGTATTGATTGCAACAAATCTACAGAAACAGGAGAAACTCGACATATTCAATTCCATCCTACAACTGTAATGAGACATAATCAAGAGCGATTTGAAATGGTTTCAGTATGTAACGTTTTAGAAAGACTTTACTTTGGTTAGGTTAGGTAAGGTGGGGGGACCTTAACGGTAGAGATTCCACTTAGGCCCACAATTAATATTAAAACCGGGGGAAGCCAAGACGAATCCAATATAAATCTTGGTATTGCAGCAATCCTCATCTTAAACAGCTCAGTCCAGGAAGTTACCGCAAAAAGAAATGTTTCAACAAATCTCCTTCTTTATGATAGGAGGGTGAAGAGTCGCCGTAGTCTAGTCAGGCTAGTGTGGTTGGCTTATTCAGACGTAAGCTACATGTTCAACACCCCAGCCTCGCAGGTCAGGTACATCAAAACGAAAATGAACACAAAAATTTTCTTCGGCGAACTTCTCCTCAAGACAAATTTCTGGGCAAAAACCCAGCCTGAGAGCAAAGGAAATTGCTCATGTAAAGATTTCATAAAACAAACTTCCTCTTCGAAATCCACTTTAAACGGTAGGTCCTCATGTATCAAAAACTGAACGCCACCACCGCCGCGAACAGCCCCAGAAAAGTGCTGTGAGAAGAAGCCAACGTTTAATTAATCCTCGACTAAAGGGTTGTAATGACCAACTTATGTTATCGATCATTGTGGGTAAAAAGCAGTCCTTTTTCTCCTCGTCTCCAAGCCACAGGTTCTGCAGCAAAAAGGCGTCTGGCCTAGACTTGGCGGCAAGTCAAACAAAAAAGGAATGATGGCTGCGAGAGAAACACCTCTGTGTGAGCATGGATGCCAATCGCAGTGTTCGACGGAATTGAATGAGCTGTGAGGATTGAAATGAGTCAGTCATCAGTGAGTCAGCGAGTCAGTCCTTCAAACGTGTCTCGTAGGATCCATCAATATTGCAGATTCTTCTTGTCCTCAACGAGATGAAGTCTGCTGTAAAACGAGAAACTAATTTCCAATTTAACTGAGGCAAGCAAAGTACCTATGTTGGAGAATGCAAGCTCCGTACTGGCCCTAGCTTGCTCAGCAGCAAGTAAAATTTCCAGCGCTTTCCCTATGTACGGGAATTAATACAAATACATGACATACATGATTGGCCATTACAACCCTTCAGTCAGGATTACGGCCTAGCTTCTCACACCATTTATGTTGTGCGTGTTAATTTTATACATGAGTGGCGGGACCTACAGTTTAACGTCGACTCCGAACGACAGATTTTTGAGAAACTTTTCATGGCAATTTTATTTACTCTCAGAATTAATACAAATGTTACCTTTAAATCGTCCACAATTTCCCTACGAAATGCTCGGCATTTAGGCTGATCAAAGATGGATCTTGAAACTGCTTTCGTTAAGGACTAAATCGCAACCCGGCTGTCC
Source organism: Sarcophaga bullata (assembly GCA_005959815.1). Classification (NCBI taxonomy): domain Eukaryota; kingdom Metazoa; phylum Arthropoda; class Insecta; order Diptera; family Sarcophagidae; genus Sarcophaga; species Sarcophaga bullata. Next base: position 5,119 of record QOCX01001764.1, on the reverse strand, counting down.
GGGAAAATTAAGAGATTTTCAGAGAAAATCCCTCTAACCGACAAAGATTGTGCCGCTTTCAAAATAGCCATGACATGTGCCATGACATGACACTGCAGTCGTTGTGGCAAGAAAATTTATTAGCAGAACTCTTAATGAATACACCATAGCCGACTCTGTTAAGTGT
>QOCX01001763.1:17692-28755 GCA_005959815.1 Sarcophaga bullata | reverse complement strand
AGTGCTGCATAGGCTGATTAGGGTACGGGCAGGGCTTTGGCTAACGCAGGAATTGTGGGTTGAGCTGGCTAATGGGTTCTTATTGCGTTTGTTAATTGAATGCTTCGTTTGGCTTCTGCAGAAGTTACAGATTGGATATATGCTTAAACTCATGTAGCAAAAGGAATAAAGTCCTGGCTATTATGCCATAGAACTCACAAAATTTTCGTCGCCGGAAATTAGGAAACTAAACAGCTTTCCAATAAAATCCTTATGGTTTCAGGAATGGTCGAAGTATCTTTGTGGCATCTCAATTGGTTAAAGTGGCCTATGCACTTCAACCTACCTGCCTATCTTGCTTTTAACGATAAAAGCTTTCTTATGTCATTAATGATGATCCTAAGTTCGTTTTTCTTGTGCAATAAGGGACAGCCTTAAATAATTTTTCTAACCACATATTGCTTTTAATTTTAAATACTTTATCAGCTGTACACTATCTATACACTATCTGTTCAAACATACAAACATATATGGTATATAAGTAGTATAGTTTGTAGCTTTTGGCACATGTTTTTGTNGTTTGTAGATTTTGGCACATGTTTTTGTTATTTTGCTACTCGTTCTTGGTCTCTAAAACCACAGAATGGCCAATCATGAATCTTAACAAAATACTTGGTATTGGCTGTTGTTATTGATCGTTATATTATAGGTTTCACGTACTCATTCGCAAAAGTTCCCTACAGTGGATACTTTAAATAATAAATTGTTTTTATTTCTTAGTTTGATTTTAAGCCTTTTGGCTTTGTTAAAGCAACCACTATTACTTGTTAAAGTTTCGTAGCCTGCAAAGTCAATACTGTTCTGCTGCTAATACTGTTGCTACTTGCCTATAACTGCAACATGTTTTTACTGTTGTACACAAAACGATACTTGTTTGTTGTTCCAATTTTCCAATCTGTGGTTGCCATAAATTGCAATTACCACCCTCTTTGCAGTGTAACAGCAAACAACTAGTAGGATCTGTAAGAGTATTAAACAACTCTTAAATGCTTCTTGCTGTTACGGATTTTTTTTTTTTTTTGTGAATTCATAAGAGTTGGAAGTATCATTGGGATATTTTCATTTTGGTCAAGTCAAATTCAAGTCATTTAATGTCCCAGCACGGAACCAGCCGATTTAAGAACTTCCGTAATTTGACGGTTGATAACGGTTATTCATCTGTCAAATTAGTTGTCATTTATTTCTTTATTTTCTGGTAAATCACCATGGACAAGTAGAGGCAACAATGTGTGTTATTTGAATGGGCTCTGGAGTAGTTGGAAACTGACTCTAATTTTTCCATGGAAAATCTTCTTTAGCGATGGAACAGAATTGTAGAATTGGATGATATCAACTTCGCCAAAATAACACCTGTTGCCAATAGTGATCTTATGCTTGTTTCCAAACTCACATTTTTGCTGGCCAGCGCGGAGCTAAGATAAGCAAATTCGCTGATAACACTGAAAATATTATTAAATGCCGTAATCTTGGATCCTGTACGCCGCATGTCCCTAATTGTTGACGACACATACTACATTTGGCTTACTGCCATCCCTGCTTTGGTAGACTCTTGATTAATAGCGCTAAAGGCATCAGTAATATCTCACTTGGTACATCCAATGATGTGAATATCATAAGCCTACGCAAACTAGTGGATATTTTGGTGTTCATTGTTAAAAGTGTTCAAAGTTAAAACCTCACACAATCTCAAAAGGTTCGCAGCAGTCCATTCCTATCATAACGAAGCTGCAGAAGTTGCTCAACACAACTTTATTAGTTTCTCAGNGTTCGCAGCAGTCCATTCCTATCATAACGGAGCTGCAGAAGTTGCTCAACACAACTTTATTAGTTTCTCAGGAATATCGAGCTCAGACATTGTGGTAAAAACATGCTACTTTATAGGGCTCTCGAAGACTGTATTATGGTCTACAGAAAGAGGCTTGACTTGTCGACTTGACTTTCGTGGGTACTCTCTAGGATTTGGCGTAATGCTAATGACCTGGTCGATATTAGACTTCTGCTCTACTACGGTCCAATCAGTGCTTTTAGTTGTTCACACAATATGCTCGAATGAACGTTATGTGCAATAGGGAACGAAGTTTATGTTCTTGTAGTTGGCTTCTAGGACATGATAGAGGGACATGATAGAGGACACTGAAGTTTCAACTGTTTGGGCATACTTTCCCCAGTCCCAAATAGAACTTACTATTGCAGCAATATTTATACTAGAACGCTCGCTTAACGACGTCACACCATGAGAGGTCAGAAACCTCAGAGCACTGCACTGACACATGAGATGAAAGGCAGTCCCTTCTACCCCCGCAAACACACGGATTCTGTAGAAATTATTATTCGGAATGTCAAGTTTTTCGGCATGTCTACCAAAATGATAATGGCCCGTAAGAGTCGCTATTGTGCGATGGATGAACATATGATTTAAGGACAGAAGAGAGTGAGCATTCTTCTTGACCATAGGTGGCAACAGGAAGGTACGTGTTGACAGTAATTAAGCCTCAACGTAAAACGAATGGATACTATCGAAAGTAACCGAAACAATGGTAATACCTATGTTATCTCGATAACCTATGCTGGTGAACCAACTCTGAGACTGAATTTACTAGAAACCCTTACAAAAACCTTTTTGGTTGATATTACTAAATACTCGGATGACTTATTTTTATTCTTAATATGTTATTATTAGTTTAAATAGAAAATAAAAAAAATTTTTAATATTATGCACAAAGCATTGATGCATTTAAACTGCATTTAATTTGATTTGTTAAAATGTGCTCAATTAAGTTTAATTGCCTTGAAAAAATTTTTTTTCACAGCATAAGCTAATCCCTTATGCAACCCAGCAAACAAAATCTTTAATTCTAATACTAAAGCAAAGATTTTACTGGTTTTGCCTTTGTTACAATGTTAAATCATAGAAAAATTAAAATGCTGGTGGCCTTACTTCTGAAAATATTGAATAATTGCCTAATTCACGCTAGGGAGCAAAAAAAGTGATGCACCAATTTCGTTTTTTCTTATCATGCCAGCTTCTGCAGTAATACTGGTGGGGCAGACCTATTCTGTCAACGAAACTGCCAATAGAGTAGTGTCTGGTTAGAATTCCTTTTAGAAAGCCAATCGTTTTCTTGTGAAACTTAAGCAGTTCCCTGGTTGTCTCGCTGTCCACTGCTGGACACAGCGGACCACCCACGTCTTGTTAAATCCATGCTGCTTTCCCCAAATCGGAAAAGTATTTCCATATAAGGGCATATATTCCCTCTATCGTCTTCTTCTCAGACATCTCCGATCCTTTCTAAGCCATTTCTGTTTTTTCATTTCTCTCTATGCCACAGTGGCCTCGAACCCAGTAGAGGCTTATGGTGTGTCGACGTATATGATGTAGAGAGTCCATGCCAATCTTGATGTTTTTCATTTGACACGATCGGCACACCTTCCAATATGATAAAAGGTCGTGAGAATCGTTAATGTGCTGTGGATGGACATGCGATTTAAGGACAGAAGTAAGTTAGTCCTCTTCATGTCCATACAGGTTGATGAATACAACTTCCGACGATATCATTGCCTCCTAGAATCCATATGAGAGTTACCTAGGAATGATCCAAGATTTCCCCTTGAGAAATCCTTGGCGTTCTTTGACGAAGTGGACTTTTGTTATAGTAAAGAAATACTGCGATCGAATTACCTTTTCTAATACCCTCAAGCTATATAGAGACTTTCAAACCCTGCTGCTCTGATGAAACTGAGTATAGTTTCCGGTGTCTGTAGGATAGTACTGAACTCCATCAACAATGCCCAGTGATTCAGATATGTGTTCTAGTAAATCTTTCTGCTCATCATAGGGTCTACATAATGGTCTGGAAGCGATTCTTTTTGTGTAGAAATATTCTTTGATAGGCAGTTAAAAGACCGGCCATAAAGCTTTTCCTAGAGAGTCTAATACAAGAGTCAAATCTCTTTTGAGTATAATTAACTTGCAAAACTTTAGATGGCGTCAATGCGCTTTGGATTAGGAAAGTCTACGACTTTCTCCATCTTCGCGTTTCTTAGAATACCCTTCCACTCTCTACTTTCCATTCCATTGAGAGATTATGTAGGCACCCATCTTGACCTCATCTGCTCTTTTGTTGCCTTTCATTTACACATGACCTGATATCTAGTAAAATGTTGCGTTTTTTCCCCCGCTTATCTGTTTAAACATTTTAGCTTTAAAAGTTTTTAACGCAAATTGGACGAGAAAAAACTTTCCAAATTTAATTTCTAACAAAAGAAGAAGAAGAAGAAGAAAAGAGGAGAGAGAAATTATAGACTCATTTAGAAAGATACATGAGTAAATTTCGCAGTAGTTGTCTTAAATATCAGCGCGGTTTAATTTTACACTTTAGCAGCATAATTTTGAGGCCATAAAACACTTAAAAACAGTTTGAAACACACACACATAAACATGCATTCGTCTATCATATATGCAGCATGTATTCGTGCATGGCTGTGTATGTGTGTCTGACTCTTTAGACATAATGGTTGCTTAACGCTTTGTCATTCATAAACATTTGTGTTTAGGTAATAGGCATTTGATACCCTACACCGTACTACCCTACATACATACTTACATACGTATCTCGTCATTACGTAAACCTTCAGTCAGGTTTACAGTCTAACTTCTCACTTATCACTTATATTGTGTGCGTTAATTTTATACATTAGTGGCGAGACCTACACGTAAAGTTGACCTCGAATGGACAGATTTTGAGAAAGCTTCTTCATGGTAATTTTTTTTTTATTCCTGAGAGGTTTTGGCAGAAATCTGTAGAGAGTCAGTCGTTGAAGAAAATATTCTTCCTCTTCTTTGGAAAGACATCATTGGCTATCACACACGCCTTTAATTAAAACAAACGGCTTAGCTTGACCCGCCATCCGTGTTGACCCATTGATGGCGGGCCTACAGTTTAAATTCGACTCCGAAACGAACAAGATCTAAAAAATTTTTTTTGGCTTGGCTTTGTCAGAAATCTGTTTCGGTCTGTTGAAGATGTCTGACGTAGGGTTTGATCCAGGGACTCATGTCTAATAATGATAAAAATTTGATTTTTGGACATGAATATCCTTCTCCTAAGTCGTTTACATAGCTTAACCTCGGCGTGGTCTATTTGCTTACTACTGGTGTAGGCTTTTATCCAATCGAACTTGACTGTTAGCGTTTTCATTTGTTTTGCTTTTTTTTTCTTGCAATTGCAAACATTTTTATGAGCCTTCCTAAAGCTTTAAATTTAACATTTTTATTGCTACAACAACAACACCAGTCTATGCTCTTAAATTTTTTTTGAGTATTTCCTTCTGATAGAACGAATGAATTTCCAAAAAAAAAAAAAAAAAAAAAAAAAAAAAAAAAAAAAAAAAAAAAAAAAAAAAAAACAATTCAAGTAAAATAACAAAAATCACCCAAAAAAAAAGCAATTCAAATGAGAAAAAAAAAACCAACAACGACAACAACAAAAATCATTTACTAAATACTAACTAAAAAAAGAAAAACTTTTAACATGAATTTTATGCAGTCCTTGCAAAATGTTGCATGTACTCTAGTGTTGAATGTCTGAATGGCGCATAACTATTTATAGCAGTAAGATACTATACGCGAACGAATGTTTGTGTTTTTTGTCGACTGTAGAGTGCAAGTGCATTTTTTCAGCCTAGAAAAGAAAGATAACCAACAAACCAAAAATCAAAATAAAAAAGGAAAAAGGAAAAAAAATATTTTGTGCTGCATAGACTCTTCCTACATGAACAATATCTGCAGACTACAATAAGTAGTGAGACTTCTCGTGAGCAAAGCTGTGTAAATTTTACAATAAAACGGGGAAAAAGTTTTTGGGAAATTTTTTTACCATCAAATTGGAAAATGATTTGTATAGTTGAGAACAAATGATTTTGTATGGAGGAAGAAAACAACGCCTAGGCCAGCTAAAAATTTGAAAATTTGTGAAATTATTGAGAGCCTGTCGTGGGATTTATCAAATGGAATGAAATTTAATGAAATTTTTAGTCGCCGGAGTGTAGTAAATAGTGCCTTTACTTATTCACTGTTCAAAACCCCAGGTCAGGCATCTCCAACAAAACGAAATTGGAAAAAATATTTCAGCAAATATCCGAGAGTAATTAAAAAAATTGTCATGAAAAGTTTAAAAAAAAAAAAAAAAAAAAAAAAAAATCGTTGGAATCGACTTTAAACTGTAGGTCCGCCCGCACTCAAGATAAATTACAACACACCAGTGCATTATATGTACGTATACTTAATATTTAATACGTTTATTCTCATAGTATACGCCACCCTCATGTACTTTTTTTATATGATGATGTTTACAATGGACGTCTCAGTGGAATCTTGTGGGTACCAACCACTCTAAGTCTCCTAAAAATTAAAAAAAAATTTAATTTTATTCAGATTTTTAGAACAATGTTTCAAAGAAATGTGGCAACCCTTTCTAACAGAACAATTTTATTTATTTTTTTTCATACGTACTCCCTCATTTATTTTCGGTTACAAACAAAAGTTGCCTCTATTTTGATGGTATTTTACTGGCAGCAATAGTAGAAAAATAAAAAAAAACATTTTAAAGGCACTGAGAAATAAAACTAAAAAACGTTAGGCAGTTGCAAGAAAGAAACAAACAAAAAAAAGGAAGAAGAAAAAGAAAAAAACACTACTTTTAAGGACAAGTACGATAGCATCTTATACTGCGACATCTTTTTGCTTTTTATAGATTAGCACCAATGAATATAGATGACTTTTGCTATTACCTCAGTCTGCGGATTGTGTTTGCAACAACAGGAAATGAAGAGAAAGACAACAAAACAAAAAAAAAAAAAAAAAAAAAAAACAAGAAAAAAAAAATGCATTGCTGTAAAATACTGACCAACGAGATTCAAAGTACAAAATTTCACGTAATGGAAGTGTACTCTTGAGCCGTTTTGGAAATGTCCAACCAAAGACATGCCAGACAACTAAACAACAACAACAACAACAACAAAAAAAAGAATTATTATTAAAATATATTCTCGAATAAAATAGGCTCAAGTGAAATAACAAACAGGGCAGGAAAAACCGACAGACAAACAAAAAAGAGCGAAAAAACCAAAGAAAAGTGAAGAACTTTTGCAAAACATACAAAATGTTGTGTCGAAAATTTACAACATTTAGTTGATGCAATTGTTGTTGTTATTGTTATTGTTACTTCAACGTCACCTTATTCGTCTTACTGTAAAGCGATAAAATTTGGAACTTATTTTGAGTTTCAAAAGCAGTTCGAATCCAAGTTATTTTTAATTAAGTGGGCCAGATGAAAATACTTTATCATCAATAGCCGTTCAGAGGCAAGCTCACTCGGTGTTGCCCAGTGTGAGGTGAGCTTCCTTGTCATAATCCGTTAATGGTAGGTTTGAACCTCGTTAATCTCCTGATGAAACTGGCCAGTTTTACAATGATACATTTGCCACCATTGCCAGATCTTCAAACGCACGTTACAGTGATTGTCCACACAAGGATAGGTTAGGAGAGTGAACAAAATGCTTGGTTGGATGATTGTTAGGTGAAAATGTGTGAACTTCCTATAATTTCTTAATTGCTGTATTTCTTCGGCGGCTTCTTCTCACCAGATTTCTAGCAAATACTCTGAGAGTGAATAAAATTGCCATGAAAAAGTTTCTCAAAAATCTGTCGCTCGGAGGTCTCGCCACTCATGTGTAAAATTGATACAAACAACATAAGTTGTGTGAGAAGCTTGGATTCAGTTCCGACTGAAGCGTTGTAATAAATAATTATGTATGTATGTATATATGTGTGTGTGCATGTCAAACATGGACGATTTTTGTAGTATTTCTTCCAGCGGCTTAAAATTTCCCATCTTCGCAAAAACTTTACACGGTTGATCGCCGAGAATTTCCGCAAGACTTGGGAGAGAGCAAAGCGCAACCCTAGTTTCCTTACTTATCCGAATCAGCTTCTCCAGAACTTGTCGTACTATCAACTAATTAACCGAGACTCTCAGATGTTATTGCTATGTCCCGTCCTATCCATTCTCTGTATTGAGTACGTTTTTTTTTCTTTACATTAAAAGTCATCCCCGAAGTTTCCTATGAAATGTCCTTCTTTAAAAGCCCATGAAGCCACTTTGTTACTTTGTCACTGTAAAGCATTTATATTCTGTAGGGTCTTTTAACAGTGACTTTCAAATATTGACAGAATATTTTGTTGAAGCTACATAACATAATTGGCCATTACAACCCTTCAGTCAGGATTACGGCCTAGCTTGAAGCTACATCCGCAAAATTAGTTGTTGTTTATTCAGTTTTATTTACCAGAAGCATGTGAAAATATTGAAATTATTTTATCAAAAAGCTGTACAAAAAAATTTTAGAATTTCGAATAATGCAAGTCCAAATGGCATCCAAGAGTGTCCAATGGCATCCGGGAAAAATTCACTTTTTTTGTGAATTAGTCCAACATGGTAAACTGTAAAGCGAGAGCATTATAGGTCGACCATACCAACGATGTATATTTTAACAGATCAGAGGTACGTACTGCACTGCTCATGCCATATTTGATATTCTCCATGAGCGATTTAAGCGAATGGTTATTTCACCTGGGAGTAATGTGTACTGAGTGCCTTTAGATTTTTTCTTGCGGTTTTTTCTTAAGACACAGGCATATACGAATATGTCATAAACCACGGTTGATGCTATCGTTCAAATACATACTGATTTATACGCCAGACTCATGGGAAATTGCGCCCTCTACCCAGAGAAGCTGTGACGGACGTTTGAACGATATTATATTCCACACATAATGTCATCAATCGGCCTTTCTATCGAATAGAAAATATCGTTGGTATATCGCATACATTTTTTTTATTCAAATGTATAGACAGGAAGCACTTAATGAAAAACCCGATATATTCTAGCTACTGATACAAAATTTGGACAATAGTAATTAAAGTGTTAAAGGACACAACGTTAGTTATGGTATTCTTAATACCTACTGTAGAGTGTGCATTGAAAAACGTGCCTATTTTCGGCAAATCTAATGACGATAACATATCTTTGGTAAAATGAATAAGACAAGAAGGAAACTTAAAAGTAAAACGTATTGTGAAATGTCTTAAGCAAATTGGTTTGTTTAAAACAGTTCCTTATCCTTAGTTCTACGGCAAGAAGAAATAGATTTCATTGTTGTTCTTATTGTTGTTGTTGCTTTAATAATTCAAAAAAAAAAAAAAATAAAAAGTTATGATTTGAGACGACTTTTCGTTTTTCTCGTCTGTCTATTTCTTTTGTCTCTTTAAAGGCAGTTGAGAATATTCTACTCAAAACGAAATGCAGTTTTTGGCCTACGACAATTGAAAAAAAATAAAAAACCGCTGACGAATATGCATAGCAAGTGGATACACTCACGAAAATAAAATAAGATTTCTGAAAACTATTTTCACTCGTCAGAATATGGGCAATTTGTATTAAAACTGGAACTGATAATAAGGTTAAAAAAGTTTTATTTTACATATGTTTTCAAATAANATGGACTCGTTTTTCATAAGGTTAAAAAAGTTTTATTTTACATATGTTTTCAAATAAACTACTGAGAATTTTTTTCGAGTGTATATTCACATTTATTCGAATACATTTTGAAAATTTGCACATAGTTTTACAAACGTTTGCTAACGTTTTGTATGTGCAGTTGTCGTTGCAACAATTTTGTGAGACCGTGATTCAGGGTGACATTTTGGTGATTTAAATGCAAATTTATTAAAAAAAAGGAAGAAAAAAAAAAGAAATATTTAAGTAATAAAAATTGTCTGGAATTTCATACGAAAAGAGAAAATTAAAAAAAAAAATTAAAAAAAAACAAAAAAAGAGTAAAAGGAAGAATCAAATATTTCACTTCAATTACAATGTAAATAATTGGATCCTTTGTAGTTTTTTTGTTTTGTTGTTTTAATTAATGACTAAGTAGTAAAATTATCCTACACAAGTGATTTGGATAGGGGGAACATGACTAAGGGTTATCTTAACATAGTGGGAAGACTTATTTCAAGAACTGATGTCCATACTTATCGGATGGTTTGCAATCAGGACTTTGATTTCGAAATCCTATTGTAATGGAGTTTAATTGATACTTAGGTGCCTCAATGAGTAACAGGTTTCCTTTTACCAAGACCTGGCCTAGGACATGATCAACCTCACTCGTGTGAACAAAAACGAACAAAAACCAATCAAACAACAAATAAAAAGACAACGTGACATGCGATGCAATGGATTTATACGCCCATGACGCGTCCCTTCTCATTTCACAGATTTAGGCGAGCATTATTGAAAACAAGAAATTAGAAATTTCGCCCCCCCCAAGTGCTATGTAGATCACTACTGTAGAAAAATCCTTTAACGAGGCGACTGCTTCAGCGTATCCATTTCTACATACAATACGTGTGGGCGAGTTAGAAGAAGGTGAAGACAGTAATCGAAGTCTGGGGGCAATAAGTAGGCAACTTCTCCTATTAGAAATCCTCTTGTCAGACGGAATAAATTCAACCTAATAGCGTAATCAACTACTGATTTGGACTACATGGGCAAAGACATTCAATCTGACAAGAAGAAAAAGAAAAATCGTTTGAAAACGTTGCGTCCTACATAAAGAAGAAAACTCTGAATTCTCTCTCTCACTTGAGAGATAAAAGATGCTGGTTCAACACAGAGGTACTGTTTAGCGGAAGAAACTTCTTTGATTGTGGATGAGTGTGTGGAGCTAATATCTTCTACATCTGCAAGCAAAAGAGCAGAAGTCTCTGCACCAACTTAATATCAACTTATCTAAAAAAGATGACTGTGAAGTCGCCTCAATCGACGGTCTAACCAGCTTATGCCGCCTTGCCGTTGATTGAAATCACTCTTGTCCATTAATCTTGAATCCTTAGGCATAGTATTCTGCGTCAAAGCGATTCGAATTATAATCTATTTGTTCCCAAAAACAAGTGACAAGGTTAAGA
>QOCX01001763.1:0-12163 GCA_005959815.1 Sarcophaga bullata | reverse complement strand
AACGAGAAAGAATGAGAAAGAAAAAAAAAGAAGGGGAAAAAAGTTTAAATATGCAGAATAGAAATACAAAAATATGTTGTTTTGCATTTAAAATATGTTTATGCATGTCACACTTACCCTGCCACTTACACTTCCACTTCCACTTCTATTCCAGAAATTCATTGNTTCCAGAAATTCATTGCATTCTTCTTATGTTATAAACAACAACAACAACAAAAGAAAAAATAAAAAGCTTTAAAAACATGTCAACAGGATTCATACGTTTTTGTTTTTTTTTTCTTTTGCTCAACTTTGAGTCCTTTTACTAGACTCGGTTTGTTTGTTTTTGTTTGTGTTTGCTTGTCATAAAATAAAACCGAGCACAAGGTCGGAAATATGAATCTATTTATGTTATAAAAAACAACAACAACAACAACAACAACATAACAAAATACTATTTAAGGAGTTTATTTTGAATGGAAGACATTAAATTATTTTAAATTATGCTGGCGGATGGTATAAATCGACTTTGTAACGAACGCAGCAGACATTGAAATGTTCAAAAATGAAAATAAAATTTTAAAGCGGCATTTGTTTTTCTCAACAAATATAATGGATTTTAAGAAACATAAATGTAAATATAATATTTTATCGGATCTTGCATTAAGCGCTTTCTATTTTTAAATTTAAATAAAACATGCTAGGAGTAGGATGTCATCAAACTTTTCATGTGTGATGCTCAATGGATCTTGAGCATCTAGTACTTGCAATGCTTTCTCTACATCCGGATATTAAATCCATTGGAGATGGTAGCAATATTTGCCCATTTATGTCATTTTAATGACAGGCCGAGCCCTATGGAGGAGATTGAGANGAGATTGAGACAAAAAGGCTTAAAATGAAACATACTCTCACATCCGATCTACAGTCAATATCCGATTGGAGCCGTATAAATAAGGTTGAGTTTAACACGCGAAAGTGTTTATTAACACACAAGTCTGGCAATAATATTGTCGCAACTGTAGTTATGGAAATATTAGGGCCTCAGAAGCTTTTAATGTACGGGAAATGAAAATACAACTGGAATCAGTACATTTTTCAAGTGTGTCGGTTTCTTAAGACGGTGCAAGATATACTTTACTTCATCTGATCTTTTGCTACTATTTACACCACTTGCGTGCGACCGAGAACGGAATACAACTCTTATATATGGAACGGTGTCTCAAACTCTATTTTTGAGGCTTCTCGACCTCGCACAGGAGACTGCGAAGGTCTCCAACTATATTGATTCATTGGAGCATTGTTGCAATGTGGATTGTATTTTACTGGTCTATCTATACTATTATGGATTTTGAATTAGCGAGATAAGGAGACTTTCCGAAAATCGTGTATACGCAGGGCACACCCTTTGAGGTCGATTGTCTTGTGGATCGTACAGAGTATTACAGATAGAATTCGTTCCTGTCACTTCTTTCCTGTCACTTATTATATGAAGAGATTAAAATCTAATGACTACAAATACTATTCCCTTGGCCCTAATTTACCCACACAATGCACTGCATGAGTAGGGCAATTCCCTGAGTGTTGGACTTATAAAATAAATTTAAGCTGCTCGTGCGGAGTATCTAATGTGGAATGGGTCACATTGATATTTTCGGGATNCATTTTCGGAATGTATTTGGGGTAACATTTAGAATGGCTAGAAGCAGTGTATTTTGTGAAAACACATTGGATTGTTGTGTGTCGAACTCGTCATATTCTGGTAGATAGTGTGTTGGCTTCTTAGACATCAGGCCACAGTTTAAACAGCAGATCAGACGTCTCCAACATAAATGGAATTATGAATTTATATTTGTTCTCAGCATATTGCTCTGAGATTAAATAATAACTGCAATGAAAAAAGTTTCTCTAAAATCTGTAATACGGAGTCGACATCAAACTGTAGGTCCCGCCACTCATCTATAAAATGAACACACACAACATCAGTGATGTGTGAAATTAGGTCGTAACCCTGACAGAAGGGTTGTAATGACCGATTATGTATGCTGGGTTGCACAACAATGGCAAAGAACTTTGTTTATTGATATAGGGCTGTTTGACCTCTCTAGGACGCTCCTTGTTGATGTTGTCGCATATGGGAAACAGGCCTCTTTTCTTAAATCCGTATCTTCTTTCGTAATCGAGCCTGGATTTGAAACACTTTGATCACTAGATCACACCATTTTCTAATGTGCAACAAATTCAAGCCAATTAAGCCAATTCATCACATACAGGAATAGTTAGCTCTCGGTGCTAGATATGGACTCCAAATGGATTGTATACGAATCTATTCTTTTGGTAAGGCGCTAACGATGCGTAATTGGTGTCGTGTTTATAAAATTCAATTGCTTTATAAATGTTGACGGAGAATTAAGAAATAATGCAACATATGATGAGATGGCATACCAGAATAAATTCCACTGGATAGGAATTACTCAGCTTATCAGCGTATACATATGTGATCTTGGCAGTCATAAAGATGCTATCAAACCAAACCTCTACATGTTGTACCTACCATTAAAGATCGATTTCAAGAAAATCGTTTGCACCTTCTGACGGACTGTTGCATTGTTAATTGGAATCATTAAAGCTAAATAGGAGGTCTTCAGAGTTTTTCAATCTCTACAACTGCAGAATTAGGTAACGATGTCATGCTAACGCTTCCTGATTCTCATGAAGCCCTTACTATTGTGTTGAGTGATATTATGAGGCAGAACTGTTCAGAGGAATTGGATTAAGAAAGGAACAATGAATATGTAAATAAATTTGTTAAATTTGGTTCTTAATTGACTCTCAATGTAGTAAAGTCTTTCAAAATAATGTTCCAAATACTAAAAAAAAAAAAAAAAAAAAAAAAAAAAAAAAAAAAAAAAAAAAACCACTTGAGATAAAATCAGATTTTAAAAAACCAACTCCCTTTGAATTGTTACGCTTTACAATTTTATAATTTTCATGGAATACGAAAATCTAAAGTCTTCTTAATAAACTTTTCTTCAATATCAATTGAACAACTGTTGTGCCCTCAAATATCCAATAATATTTCCAACAATAAATGGCCACTGAGGCTAAACTTTCCAACTATGCGTTACCATTTCCAAACAGAATGATGCGAAAAGTTCTGCTGGCATGAAAACTTTCAATTACACTTGTAATCTTTAGTGTTTTGTTGTTTTGTTATTTGCAACAATTAGTTAATGCTGCCATCATCGCAAGCCCCAAGATGGCTGGCAATAAGTGTTAATAAGTGGTCTAAGCTTAAATACCTTCCATCCCAAAAGTCATTCAACCATAATTTTGTGTCAAATATTGTTTTAGTTTTGGTGTTGCCTCCTCTCCACCCCCCTCCAAAAAGTGTCACGTGCCGCTTAAGCGATGTATGCATGGCATTTAACCAACACCACCACCAACACTGTTGGCTGTTTTGACAGTATTGTGCCACTTTTTTTTTTTTGTTCGTATTTTATTCCTCTACCCACAGTAAGCTGCCTATCTTTCCTTTTGAAATTATTTTCCTCTGTGCGACAATATATTTTTATTAGATTTTCTGTTGCGTTTGAAGGAATTTTTTCTGATTTTTTTTTCTGTTAAAATTAGTAGTGCAGGTCGGGAATTTTGTACAACGCAAAATGGTTTTGTACAGACTGTTGTTAGTAAAAATTCAGTTGCAACATGTTACAGGAACAAAATAAAGAGTGAGAGATAGGAAGACATTTTTAGCTAGGAAGAGAGAAGAAACTATTTTATACTCACTGAGTTTTTATAAGAGTTTAGATTTTAAGAGAAACATGCTTGAAATCAGAACTCAAAATAAGTTTGTTATACCTATCCGGTGTGCTTCGCTAACCCTATTCGATTTGATGAATCTTCAAAAAAATTGAATTAAAAACGTACGTGAATACGTGATAAATCATAATGTTTAGTTAATCTCAAATAACTAAATTTACGAAGAGATAAGAGCTGAAGCATCCCACTTTGGATTTGGATAAAATGTGAGCCTTTTCAAACATTTACGTGATAGTCCTGTGATCGTTGTTTGGATTGTTGAAATACTGGGATAGTTATGCATGTTCGATTTTCTGATCTATTAAGGTGTTGCCTAAATAAGCCAATAGATCTTGCTTTGGAGCAACTGAGGCTGTTTCCTGCAGGTGGTAAAACCATATTAGTGTTTCGACTGGTGTTCCAACAAGAACTTTCGAATTTAATTTTAACAGGCTGTAACGGCCATCTGTTTGAAACTATATCTGTCATATTAGTTGGCGAATATTCAACCAAATATGTCAGCGAAATCACCATAGGCAAGCGAACCTAATTTTTAACGAAAAATTATTTAACGATGGGACATGGAATTTCGTAAAGCAAACGTCGGTCGTTGTACTCGTATATGTCAATATAGTTTATGTATATGCTACTAAGTCACACTTGTCATTACAATCCTTTTAGGATTGCCATTTTTGTATGGCAGTTTTAATTTACTCTCCGAGTTTTTGCAAGAGATTTACTGAGAGGAAGTCGCCGAAGAAATATTTGTTTCATATTTCGTTCTTGTTCGAGATGTCTGAGTTTAGGTTTGAAATACAGACACTTGTCCAATGAGCCAACACATTACTTAATAGACCCTAGAGTAAGAGACGGACACTTGTCCAATAAGTCAACACATTACTTATTAGGCCTTATTCTAGACAATGCTAATAGGCGTCTATAACTGTTTTATGCTACTGAACTGTAAACATTTCCCTAAAAACTGGTGCTCTTTTGCAAATTTCCTTGGCAAGGAAAAATTCCTTCCTTTTTTGTGACTCAGCTTCGATTTTTCAAATGTTGTGTGTGGCGTTTTAAAACTTTTCCAAGTATTTTCCAATAAGTGGTCTACTGGGNNNGTGCACTATTCAACTGAAGTAAAAGCCGCATATTGCAGATTATTTTACAAACTATAGTTGTCGATTTGACAGGATCATGTAAATTTGTCGATAAAACTTTAACAAAAATATTTACTGGGGTATCTGTTGGTTGTCGTCTGCAGTCATGTATAACTTGCAACATCGTACGTGCATGAAACCACAGCCTGTCTGTAATGATTCACAGAAAGTTTGACAAAAACACGATTAACTTCCAGCAAATTTTAACAAAATCGGTTCAACTTAACTCCTGTCATACTAACAACAAAATGACAAACATGTTGCATGCAACCCGATTTTATATAAAAACAAAAAGAATACAAAAAAAAATTTCAAAAAAAAAAAATCTCAACACCGACAACAAATTGTCCATAATTTACGGTTTTGTTGTTGGCATACAATACTAGTATTGTATGCAACACAATGTTTTCTAAAAGGAAAAAACGGTTAAATGGATTCGTCCATGACTGGCACCCATTAGCAAGTGCAACAGTGATGGTTTTTCCTTTTAATTCACTTCATTTTGTAGGGATTTTGATTTTCCATCATCATTTTTTTTTGTATTTCTTTGTTGCATGAGACTAAAGAGACTGGTTGGTGTTGGTTTGTTAACAGTTATAGGAGTTGTTTCAAATACGTATGAGAATATATTTATGTGTGTGGGTGAGAAAGAGAGATTAATTTTGAATGTACAATCTTGAAATTAAATTTTTGTTATATTTCTCTTCGCTCACATTGTAATTCTGTTCGAATGTGACAATTTCAGTCAAATTAAGCGACAAACGAATATGATTGTACGTGTTCCAATCAAATATTTCGAAGCATGGCAAAATGTTCTAATAAATTGCAATATGAAAGCAGGCATATAGAGACGATTGCTTGAAGTTCAGCTTTGCAATAACGCCAAAGAAAACTAAGGCCAAAAATGTCTAGACTATTGGTTCATATACCCTATGAATTATGAATTTCTGTTTCAAAAGTAAGGTTAAATAAAGAACCCATGAATCTATGATTTCTAACCACGTTACTTTCGAATATCCTTGACCGAGCTCTCATGTAGAAAGATTGCTGCAATAGTAAAACTTATTCTGGACTTGGGTTGGTTTATTCTAGGGAATGTTTAAACTACCGGTTATTCGATGTTCATCGATTATAGTACCACAATGAGCAGAAATACTGACCCAACATGGGACCTCCTCTTCGAAGAATAGTTCACCTTATTATCTAACCAGAATCAGCATACAGTTTAAAGTCGATTTCGAACGACAGATTTTTAAGAAACTTCTCCTAAGAATTTGTATTCCTTCTCAGATTTTTTGCCAGAAATCTGCTGAGAGGAGGTCGCCGAAGAAATATATTTTCGTATTTCGTTTTGTTGGAGATGTTTGACCTAAAGTTTGAACCATGGCCTCATGTCTACTTACTACTATTCGAACTTCATAACTGTTAGCCGTTAGGTTCTCATTTATTTATGATATCCTTGTTTTACTTTTGTTTTTCCTCTAAATCCCCAACAATACGGTTGGCAACTCTTGTCATTTGAGTTCGAGATTCGTTTTGAACAATTTGTTTGAGTTGTATTAAGTTTAGGTTGCAAATGGATTTTGTTTTTATTACTACAAACGGAACTTAACGAACAAAATTTCTTATTGTTATTATTGTTGTGGTAAATATTGTATGCTCGTTTTATTTTATTTTATATTTCATTTTCCTTTTTTCCTTTTTTAATGCCATTGTTGTTGTTGTTGTTGTTGTTATTGTTGGTGTCGTAGTCGTAGTCGTAGTAGCAGTGTAGTAAAGGTGTTTGACTGACTACAACGACGACGACTACGACGAAGACAACAACGACGAAGGGATGTGCTACGATGATTTCAGCCATTTCAACGAAGTTATGCGGGTGTAGGTGTATGTAAATGTTCGTAAACACGATGTTAAACAACCGAATGTATGTATATGGGTATGTGCGTGATTTCCTTTTTTTCTTTTCTTTTTATTGTTGTCTGTATTTGTCTTACTGTTCGATATGTTGATGTCGTAAATTTTTTTATTTTTATTGTTATTTTTGTAATTGTTGTTGCTGTTGTTGTTGTTGTTGTTGCAGTTGCTGCTATTGCCTGTTGGTGTTGTTGTTGTTATGCCATTCCATTCCATTCAGTTTGTGTCCTGTTGGAGTTGTCTGTATTAGTTTATATGTTCAATTAAATGTGTATGCATTGATATAGGTTTTGTGAGAGTGTGTGCGAGTGTGTGCGAGTGTGTGCGACTGTGTGTATGTTTGTATGTTTGTATGTATTTTATATTTTTTGATTTTTTGGCTTTTTTGTTGTATTTTGTTAGTCAGTCGTTTGGTCGTTGGTGGCACTCTCTACACTTGCAAACAAGTATTCATCGGCAATTGTCTTCAGTTGATAGTGGCATATCGACTGGAGTGGTTGTGTTCTAATCCTCTGCTACTTTTGCTGCTTTATTAACTTTACTTAACTAATTTTGAATAAAATTTTAAAGCTAAAAAAACATTTATGATATTAAGAAGTTGTAATAAAAAAAAGATAAAGAAAAATGAATTTTAAAAATAAAATATTCAAACGTTTAAAAATGAAAAATTCGAGGATTTCTTAATACACACTCACGATGGCATACTTTAACTGTTCTTACTACTACAACAATTGAATTGAATTGAATTGAATTGAATTGAATTGAATTGAATAAATGCATATATACATACACATATATGTATATGAAGTGTGTTTGTGTGTGCCCATGTAAGCGTGTGTGTGTAAGTGTTAGTATGTACTAAAAATATGGGCCAGTGAGAATAAGCAATGAACAAATGGCCACAAAAATTTCATTAAAAAATTTTCAGTATTAAAGTAAGTGACGAGACATGAAAAGAAAAAAATAAAAAAAAAAATTAAGAAACAAAAATGAAAAAAAATATTTAAAGACCTGTGTGTTGGAAAACTTTGCGTGAATCGTTTATAATTTTTTTTTATTTTTTATGATTTTTTTATTTTCGTTAACATGTGCGACATTTCCATCGGTATGTGTTTTTAGTCATTCGTCCTTTTCATTTGTTTTTTTTTTTTTGTTTGCTTGTCCTTTTTGTCTTTCTGGTTTTGTTGAGTGCATTTATGGTGAATCTATACAAAAAATTTTTTGAGAAACAATTCACTAAAGCCTGATTGTTTGCTTACTACAATATAACCTGCTTAAAAGAGGAAATACTTTGAAATAAAATATTCACTGGCAGTCTGGCGTGTACATTTAGAACTAAAAATTCAATTTTATTGATTTTTATTATGGCGAATTAAAAGAATTGAATCTTTTAGAACGCAAAACATGAATAAATCGGTAAGTTTTAATAACTTAAATAATTTTAATTGATTTGAATTTAAAATTTCATTAAAACTACTTAAATACGTATATTATTGATCCATTTTTTATAAACTATAAAAGAAAAACGTACAAAATAATGAGTTCCAGCCATAGGATTTTGAGAGTTACTTTCGAAAAAGTAGAAATTTGCTGAAATGCAAACCTAATTAACTTTTTTTATTTTTTATTAATTTTACTTACAGTAAAATAAAACACAGATCAGATTTAGTACTTGAAATGGCTTAAACACCTAGCATTACTATTAATTTCTACACGAAAATTCTTCAAACTTTTTAAATTCATATGATGCCCCATGACACTAAGTCTCCATAGTAATGAAGTTCTTTAAATAAAGTTATTCATTTAAGAGCCTCACAAATGCCGGCAAGCCTATCAGCTGTTGAATGCCTATCAGCACTTATTAAGTAAAAGTCTTCCGAATATTCATAGTTTAACGTCTGCATTTTTTAAATGCTTTCCTGATAAGGAGTAGCGAACCAATGTGATCACTTTTCGCGTACACTAAACGGTTTAAGACACTTAAAGCATTACAAATGTTGGCAAGATCTAAGAACCAAAAAATACCGCTTCTGTTACAAAAGTTGTGCTGGATTTATTTGCTTCTGGCTATTTTAGCAACTGAGCATATCTTACGGCTCATTAGCATTTTATATTTTCACCTTCAATGCTTGACAGATATTGATTGTGTTCTATGGCAACAAATAGACTGTCATTGTAGATTTTTCAAATAAAGCTTTCACTTTTAACTCTGGGACTCTGGGCAAACATGCAAAATTATTGAATATGAGGCCCAAAGAATCAATAAGCATACACAAATGCAAACATAATTGGTCATTACAATTCCTCAGTCAGGTTTACAACCCACTTCTTACACCACTTATGTAGTTTAAAGTATACTCCAAATGACATTAAGAGAAACTTTTTCTTTTCAATTTTATATACTTTGAGAGTTTTTGCTTCAAATCTGCTGATTTCGTTATGTTAGAAAAAAAAAAAAAAAATCTGTCGTTCGAAGCCGACTTAACACTGTAGGCCTAGCCTCTGATGAATAAAATTAGCACACACAACATGAATGTTGTGAGAAGCTTGATCGTAAGCCTGAGACTAAAGGGTTGTAATGACCAATTAAGTAAGTAAGTGCTCATACTAAATTTGTTTCTGCATAGACAAGTGAGGACTAATGATTCTAGCCAGGTTTTTACAACAAAAGTGAATGCAGAAAAGCCTTTAAAAAAATCGTGCGGAACTTTAGACGAGTCACTTTTGTTGTGCTTAGAGTATTGTTATTATTGGAGAATATAATCATACTGACGATATGACAAAGAGAAAATATGCCAACTATTCCTTCTGTAGCATTTCCATTAAACACGATAGTGAAGAGCCGGTGGCACTGATTAGAGCCATCTAAACAAGCCAACAATGTTGAGGTTTCATGAGGTTTTTTCTCCTTTCATTTCTTTAATTTCTATCCTGCCCTGACAAGTTGCTGAACTGAAGCAAACAGGAATCACTTAAATCTCGAAATCATTATGTACGTAGGGTCATCTAAATATCTCTGTCTCTGATTTGGTTCATACAAAGTACACCTTAAGTATTATGTCATTTGAATTCTGCGTGTACATAGTTCGCAAGTCCTTACTGGGTAAGGTCTAATTATAAAATCTTGCCATATTTTAAGTTGCCGTAGTCTAGTAGGTAGTGTGTTGGCTTATTAGACGTGAAGCCACGATTCGAGTTTCTATCATAAGATTTCTGACAAAAACTCAAAAATTCCCATGAAAAGTTTCTCAGGTTTTATTGAGTATAGTAGGTGTGTTCTTTGAAGTCACCGTAGTCTAGTAGTTATTGTGTTGGCTTATTAGACATGGGGCCATAGTTCAATCCACATCTCAAGGGAAAATATTTTTTTTAGCAACTTGCTCTCAGCAGATTTCTGGCAAAATCTGTGAGAGTAAATAAAAATTGCGATGAAAAGGTTTCGCAAAAATTTGTCGTTTGGAGTCGACTTTATGCTGTAGGTCCGGCCATTGGATACAATTTGCATACTCAACATACATAAGTGAAGCTAGGTCGTAATCTTGAGTGATGATTGTGATGATTCGTTTTCGACTAAGTTTTCAGGTATTTTTTTAATACATTTTGAGTTATTTTCTATTATCTTATTGAGCCTGGTGGTGGACATTTCAAGTTGCTTTTTGAAGAGTGTTCTCTTTACCAGCAATTGTTCTAATAAGACAGACATGCAGACTGCAGTAATGGCTTAATATTAGAATTAACCTACAAACAAAACAAGTAAAAAGAATGCAACAAAAAGAAAGAAAACATTTTTGAACAACACAATTCAATTCCAAATGCCTGTAATGAATTCAGAGGCCAGTCAAGTCAGCCCTTTTAAATTTCGGCAATACTTAACAGCCTATAAAAACAAGTAAGCACTTAAATGGAGGCGTAACAACAAAACAACAATTTAGCTCAGGGTTTTTAGTATTACAACAAAACAAAAACAAAAAAATTTGATTGAAATGAAAATATTGAAAAACATGAAAGTAAAAAATGTTAAGTAAACTAATATTTCAAATTAAACAGCCTAAATTACCTTTAGCTTCTCAGGTTTTTTCGTTTTTTTTTCTCGTTTTGTTTCCTTCTTCTCCGTACATTATTTACTTTTAAAGTGACAGTTTTCTTGCTGTTGCCTTGTCTTTCCTTTTTACCATTTTCCTTTCTCTTGATGGAATGGAAATAAAAAAATCTTTTTTGGCTGTCATCCAAATATTTTTGGGTTTTTCATTTTTTTTTTTATTTTTCTAAGCTCCTAACAACAATAACAATATGAAATGTTTTTAAAATAATAAAATATTAAACATTATACCCACAAAGAAAGGCTCTTTTTAAATTCCAATTTCAAATATTATGCTTAAAATATGCAAACAAATCAAAAAAAAAAAAAATAAAAACAGAAAAAAACAGAAAAAAAAATGAAAAGAAAATGGAAATTTAAAAATGATTTCTTGTAAATTGTTGCTGCCATTGCTCACAGTTATTATTCCCCACAGGGCCTTCAGTGCAAAGAGTAGACAAGATAATCTCAGTTTGATATTTATGTATATGGGAAGCAAAGTGAAGTTTAGCAAATTTGCCATAATAATTTCATTACAAATGGCATGTAATTGTAAAAAAAAAAATCTGCTGTTATTATACCACAGTTTCTATATTATTTTCTATTCTTTTTTTTCTTGATTTTTCAATTTCTATTTCTATTTAATCTTCTAACTGACTTGACATAATAAAAATAGAAATTTTTAAAAGTACGCAAGCAGCCCTAAAATTACACGATCTAACCAATCACATGCAACAAATGTAATGTCCTTTTACATTTCGCGATATTCAATAGCTTCGATGCCAACTTCTTAAAAGAGCCGAAAGTCGCAGGTTTGACTGACTTATTGTTGACAAAAAGAAAAATAATACAACCATAATTCGCTAAACACTACTCCATCTCTCACCTTTCTCTTCTTCCACCATGTAATTAATGTCCGCAACCATATGTCTGCTCTGTATAATTTGCTAAACAATACTCCATCTTTCTCTCCTCCCACCATGTAATTAATGTCCGAAATTATCTGTATGCTCTGCAGGAATAGCAATTGTGCGTTTAAAGGTTTGAAAGGCAGAAGAAATCTTTTTGCCAAGGTTTTCAAGTCTAGAAGCTGAAGAACCCGTTAGAACTAAACCTAGGTAATAAGTTGCGTGAGGAACTTGTACTTAAACTCACTAAATTGGTCATAACAAGAGTAGATGTTTGTCCCGACTAAGTGTAACCTTTTATGACCTAATTTTGCCACTTAATTGCA